>PVKM010011173.1:0-33657 GCA_004027735.1 Carollia perspicillata
AGTGGAGAGAAAGAGGAAAAAAGTGGGACAAGAGTAATAGCATAAACAATAAAATATAAAAAACAAAGTAGGAAGACAAACTGTAGAAAAATGGAGGAGTAGAGATGAGGAAAAGTAAGTTTATAAAACTTTTTGCAAAAAGATATCAGGGATATACTGTTCTGAGAGAGAGAACGGTCTGGGAAAGAAAACCCTGAGAAAAATTGGGGGAAAACAGAGAGTGAGGGACAAGTACAGAGTTCAGTGGGACTGCTGTGTTTACATATAAAACTGTTAAAAGGTCTGGGCAATTTTAGGAAAAAGTCTAGTATAGCCATAATTTCGGAATCGAATCGTCAAAATTGATTTTTTTTTCATAGTGAAGGAAAAACCAACAGTCTTCTAGGAAAGTGGAAAAATACTGAAACACCAGCGAAATGCCAGCAAGGAAAACACCCACTACTTTCGTCTCTTCCTTCCAGTCAATTTTCCAAGGAGCTGGACCGCTTCAGCTCAGATCCAATAGGAGGAATCAGTCAGTCTTGTAACTTCAACATCATAAATAACAACCTAATCTCAGAGGATGAGCTGCTACGATTCTGCCTACTTCGTTGTCACTAAGGGACGTACCAGTTGGATATATCGGCAAGCCACATCTCTGGCTTCCCTCCCACCACTTGATTTAAAAAGATGAAAAGCCAGACCTGGTTATTCGCTCCCACCCAAGGCCTCGGTAAGGGCATCGTACACTGGAGACCCCAGCCCAGTTTAAGGTGCAATCTCGCCAGTTCCCCGCGGCTCACCCAGCAGCGGCTGAGCAAAGAAGCGGGCTCCGAAGAGGAGAGGGAGAGGTTGCATTCACAACCAGAGACAGCCACCGGCGCCCAGCGTCCAGCAACGAGTCCCTGCAGCCGGACCGCTGCCCTGGTGTGCTGCTCGCGCCGACGGTTTGTATTTGGAACAGCGGGTCGAAGCCCGCCAAGCACCGCGGCAGGACCTACAAAGCTGCTGGCTCCCCACAGCTCCACGATTTCTCGCTGCAGATTCCACACCACGTTCGCCCAAACCCCTGAGGACGTTGACTCTGCTGAGAGCCTTCTCGGCGACGAGTCCGATCCCAAGCGGCAGAGGAGCACTTGGCCTAGCTTTGATGCTCAGAGTGGCTCGGGATGCGAAATGAGGAGACAAGGAATTTATAACGAATTGTAAACAACGGGAATAAGCTTTTTTTTCTTTAAGGCTCAGACCCCCGACGTCACTTCCGGCAACAATAGGAAACGTCAAAACTCGGACAGTCCACAGCCTTAGCTGCTGCAGCTGGAGGTGGGCTCAGTTTGGAGGAATACAGTGCTGTTTCTGGGATTCTCGCCGCCGTCAATTCCACTGGCGTGAACAAGTAAAGTTTGAACCAGCTTCTTCATGGCCTGGGCACCAGTTCCCGGCTGAGCCATTTTCTTTTTGGCTAAAAGCCCCCGCCAAGAGACCGATTCGTCGCGGCGGCGGTGGGGATCGCAGGTCGTTCAGGTACAAGCCTCAGCTTAGCTATTTCAGAGCTCTTGCTTCTTTCCCCGGTACACCCCTACTTTTCTTTTCAGAAATAAAGATAACCGGTGCTTGCCAGTTGGCAGAAACTTGCCAACCAGCAAGACTTTGGGGCCAATGACAGTGCAAAGCATATTGAGTGACAGTGGTGATGGCTTATTGAAATGAGGAATCAGTGTCAGGAGGCGGGAGTAGGTGTGTTCCTTGTGTTTCTAGGCCACTGGGGTAGAAGGTCAGCTTGGGACCCCAGATAGTGACTAGGTTTCACTCTGAAATAAAGCCGAGAAACGTCAATGATTAATCTCTTCTAACCCAAGGTGTTGCTTTTCAAGCAAAATGCGGGGGAAGGTGTGCAAAGACACAGTTTTCAGTTCTTTGCATTTTCAATGATACGAATGCAAGCACAGTTAAGGTCACGATAAATTGCCAGTTGCTTCAGTTGTCAAACTTTTGTTATAAATTTGGCAGATTCTTAGTCCTTTCGTTTCTCTGTGATTCAGCTCTAGTTTCTTTCATGGGGGGGTGCTCAATTAAATATTATTAATTGGATGAAATTACATTAATGATTCCTAATCCTCATTTAAGTATTTGATGGTTGTTTTATTTTTGAGTTCTGTATGTATTTAGTAACTTAATAATTAAGCCTACTTGTTTTAACAAGCAGAATTTATATTTTCAAGGTTCTTAGGTGTTTCTCTCCAAATTTCCAATATCATGACCTTTACTACTGGAAGGTGGAGCTAATTTATGTATTCCATCTCAGCTTTTCTTCTATTAATGTTTGGCATTTGGTAACCTTATTTCTTAGGTAGAAGGGACCTGCCCTCCCCCAACCCCAGCCTAAGAAAACTGGTTTACAAATTGAACAGAACGAAGAATAAATTTTATTCTATTTTTTTCAGTGTGAGTAGGAAACTTCTCATTTTTATGCAGTTAACTTGACAATTTGCCTGATGAGATGCTGTATTAGTTATCTATTGCTGAGTAACAAATCATCCCAAACTTAAGCTGCTTAAAACAACAGAGGTTTATTATGTCAAATTTTTGTGGGTCAGAAATTCATGCACAACTTAACAGAGCACCTGTGGCTCATATCTTTTCATGCAGTAGTAGTCAAACTGTATCTGGGGGCTGAGATCTCACTTGAAGACTCCACTGAGGGGTGTAGAAGGATCCACTTTCAAGTGCACTCACCTGGTTATTTTCAGTTTAGTAAAATATTATTTTGTCAAAACAAATGAACAGATAACATCTTAGTGATTATTCGATGTAGTATGAAGCTGCATATGTGTTATCTCATTTAATACAACAGCCGTTTGAGCATAAGTATTATTTCCCACATTACGTATGAAGAAACTAAAGCTTAGAATAGTCAAGTGAATCTCCCCAAGATCCTGTAAGTGATAACCAGTGAAGTGAGGATTTTAACTCCTCTGTTCCACCACATGGGCTTCCCCCATAGGGCTGCCTCCCAGTATAGCAGCTGGCTTCAGTCTAAGAGAGGGTACCCAAGACTGCATAGTCTTTTATAACATAATCTCAGAAGTTTATCTCATTACTACTGTCATATTGTATGTTAGAAGTGAGTCAATAATAATCCATCCCAAAATCTGTCTGGAGAGGATTGCACAAGAGCATAAATCCCAGGATACAAGGATCTCTGGGGGTGATTTTAGAGGCTGCCTAACACAGATACACTGGCTGATAACGGAGCAGAAATACAGCCAACAGGAATGCAGTCAGAGAAGGAGGAATGCCAGACTGTAAAGAAATGAACTTGTACAAGCCCTATCTCTCTTGGAAAACTTTCCGCCCCCCTCTTTTCTTCCCCCTACTAATTGTCTGAAGGGAGGCTGATTATTTTGCTTGGGAAACTGCCTGAGGGATATGTGTGACAGGAATGCTTGTGTTTTCAGAGTCTACGTGAGCAGAGGCCATCGCAGCTGGAGGTTGTGTGTATTCCTCACCCATGGCCATTTTATATGGTTGAAACTGTATCAAAACAAACATGCGCAAAGATAGCTGTTAAGGAGGAAAGGAGTTAAGAAAGGGTAGAGGAAAGCCTTCTGGAGTAGAAAGAATCCAGGTCAGTGGCAGTCTTTGCGGTGGGATGAGATCAGGCAGGGGTGGAAATGTGTCTTGTGTGTCTGTTTTTAAGCATAATTAGGTGGCAGGTACCACCTTTTCCAGCATTACTTGGATGCATGGTGCCAGCACAGCTTTTGTCAGTAAGTCAAGTTTATTAGAAATTAAAAATATAGGCTTCAGGGTTTTTTTGTGACAATATTTTGGCTATGACTCACTGTAAAATTGCCTATGCTTCTTCCGAGTTTGGAAGATGTCGTAAATCCTTATCTGTTAGTAAAGTGTTACTTAAGTTAATCTTTTATTCCTCAGGGGCTCAATACCAGCCTGATTGTGTCAATTCTCAGATTGTAAATTTGGCTTTTAAATTGGGGCTCCCTATCAGGTTAACATACTGCATTTATGGTAGTTTGGGGCAATGGCTGCAAAATTTTAAACAGATGCTTAAGAAAATAACACAGTTGAAATACTTACACCCACAAAATATGTTATTGTAGTAACTTCTAGATAAGCTAAAACATGAATTGTGATTTATTCTATATGATGAGTTTAATAGGGAATGTTTTGTGTTTATTGTGCTCTGTGTAGAGCAAAACATTGAACTGCCAGAGATGATCTTTTCTTTGATCACAGTACATTGAAATTAGTCACTCAAATTTATTTTATAGTTAATTACTGAACCAACTGCGATATACAGCTATCTATTTTTTCTACATTTTGATTCAAATGTGGAAACTGAAGCTAATCCCTTGGCTTGCGTGTGATAATGCCTTAAAGTTGTTAAATTGAAAGTCTATGAAATATACATCTGACTCATGACTTTTTTTTAAAGATTTATTTATTTTAGAGAGAGGGGAAGGAAGGGAGAAAGAGAGGGAGAGAAACATTGGTACATCTATCAGTTGCCTTTCGCACACCCCCACACCCCCCCAACTGGGTTCCTGGCCAGCAGCAACCCAGGCATGTGCCCTGACTGGGAATGTAACGGACTACCTTTTTTGGTTTGCAGGCCGGCATTCAGTCCATTGAGTCACAGCTGCTAGGGCTCATGATGCTTTTTCATTGAACTATTTTACTTAAGATTTTGAAAAAGATTTTATTTATTTATTTATTTTAGAGACAGGGAAAGGTAGGATGAAATAGTGTGAGAGAAACATGAAACGGTTGCTTCAACTTCACGCCCCAACCAAAGCATGTGCCCTGACGGGAATGGAACCAGCAACCTCTGGCTTTGTGGGTAGACACTGAACCTACTGAGCCATGCTGGCCAGGGCGTATTTTACTTAAGATTTTAAAACAACTTTGACATCATACATCTACTTCTAGAAATTTATATTCCCTGTTTCTTTATTTTTTCACATTATTTTGTTATTTTGACAAATTTTCTGACATAGATTCTACAATAATATTAAAATGTCCTGACTTGAGTTTACATAATATATGGGGCAAGTAGTTTTGTGGTATACAGATAAGAAAAGTTATTTGTGGTTTTAAATTTAGGCAGCAGGTTTAGAGAGTTTAGCTCTGTGATCAGCAGTTTGCATATTCTTGAAGAATAGGCTGCATAGGATTTTATAAGCTATTTGTAAAAAGCAGTAAGATTTGAGCAAGTGAACCATGCTTGCAAAACCCGTGTCTGCTCATACTGAGTAGTGATTTGTAGAAGTCATGAACGTAGAAAAGAGAGATGGAAAGGACAGATGCTAAATACGCATAAACACACATACACACATCTGTCTCCGTCACCTCTTCATTTTACCTTTTTAAAATTTTCCCCCTTATTTTATTTTTATAGAATCATAGAATTTTATAGCTAAAAGACCTTAGGGGTCATCAAGTTCCAAACCCTTGTGATACAGATAAGGAAAGTGAGACTTTGAAATTTAAGTGACTTGCCCAATACTTACAACTACTTAAGGAGCCTGGCCCTGGCCATTTTGGCTCAGTCGGTTGGAGTGTCATCCCATAACCACAGGGTTGCGGATTTGATACCTGCTCAGGCCACATACACAGGTTGCAGGTTCAGTCCCTGGTCCAGGTGCTTACAAGAGGCCACCAATCGACGCTTCTCTCTCACATCAATGTTTCTGTCTCTCCCTTCCTCTCTCCTTTCCTCTCTCTCTAAAAGCAGTGAAAAAAATGTCCTCGGGTGAGGATTTTAAAAAAAGAAAGAGAAAGAAGGAGCTTGGATCAAATCCATGTTTTGTTTCAGTCTTTATAATTAGGTGTTTTGTTGTCTCATTTCTGACTTGCCTCCTATTTTGGGTTTCCCTCAGTACTCATTTTATTGTGATACATTGTTTGGTTTGTATAAAAGTAATTCAGTGAGAATTACAGGGTGTTGTTTTTTTTTTTTATTCCACAACTCTCAAAGGAATGGCCATTGGGGTTGGTGGGCCTGGAGTGTGTGGTGTGTCCTGAGGAGGTAGGTTGGGATATGCAGCTGCTGATTATAATTAGGTTGAACAAACAGTTCAATTAAGTAAGAACCAGTGTAATTAAAAATAATGCTAGTCAGAAATATGATAAATTTATTTTATTTAAAAGTTAAAACAGACAAGGAACATTTTTTGCAAAAGAAGCTGAAGAAATTAAAGAAGTGAAATTAAATAGGCACAAAATTCTCCGTTTTTCAGTTACATTTAAATGACACATCTTAATTTTTACATTTGTCTAGATGCCATTTGGTAACACTCATTATAGAATCAAATTAAAGAACAGGAAAAATCCTCCAGAAAGCAAAGTAATATTGTAAATCTTTGTGAATTGAAAAAAGCACAACTGGTAGGCCTTTTAGGAACAAAAACTGCTCTTGCAGGACCAGATCTTTAAATTTAATGAGTGGGTTTTTTTTATGTGTTTAATGTACCCTGTGACCTCTTAGTACTTAGCCATTTCCCTTTCTCCTCAGAAAGACCTCTGCGTGGCAGCACCCTTCCTTCTTCCCTCTACAACTGCTGCCTTTCAGTTTGGAGGTGTGATTGGTTATCAGGTTTTTTCTTTTCTTCCCTTTTTTTTTTTTAAATTCTCAGACTCTTCTAAACTACTTTGGTGGTCTATTCTGCAGGAAGTAGGGGAATAAATGCTGTGCTGCACAATTGATTCTAAGCGTCTCGTGGAAACTCTTTTCTCCCAGAATCTCCTGTGTTCCTCTTCCATTGGGTAATAATGTCACAGGATATTACTTAAAGGTTTCTAGAACCTAGAGTAAACAAAAATGTAGTTATTACTTTCTACTGGGGAAAAACACGAAAAATTTCAAAAAGATGCACATGAATGATTACCCTTCATCTAAATCTTAGCAGAAGTCGCATGTGAGAGATAACTCCCTTGGTACACATTTTAGAGCTCTACCTAAGATAGGAAGTTCTTATTTATAAATTCTACTGTGAAGACACTGAAGAAACATTGAAGATAACTAACCATTTAAATGAATGTTTACGTGAGATTTTTCATGTCAATCATTGTAAACCAGTGACTTAACCTTGTTTGCTCAGGAAAGACTCATGGAATTGATTTGCTTTAAACAAAAATATTTAAAACAGAATACTTTTGAGACCTCCAGACTCCTTTATATTCTTCCCGTCTTCCACTTCGTATTCTCTATGTGCAGAGTGTGTAAACCATTCTTTATTACTTACAGTTGTCTCCCCACGTGCCATTTGAATGCTTAGCATCATGAAATTACTGAAATATTAGTATAGGTACCTTTTTCTAATAGAATAGTTTTTTATTTATTGTTTAACTGTTACAAGGAGATGTTTTGATTAAAGCTGCTTAATACTTTAAATATAGGCTTTATATTGGATACAGCAATAGCTATTACTACCATGCAAAATACCATCTTTTTTTTAGAAACACAGCCATCTACTGGAAGTAAACAGAAAAGTATTATTGTTCTTAAAAACTAACTAGTATAGTTGTTGGTAATTAATCTAATTTATACTGCCTTCTAGGTGGAAGTTCCTTCATGCAGTTTGCAACAAGTTCATTTAGAATAAAACTTTACTCATTTATTTTTTTAGAAAAATGGGAACTCTATTCAAAATGATATCAAAAAAAGTACTATAACTGTTTCTCAGACATGTGCATTAGAAAAAAAGAAAGTGATGCAGGACCTACATACTGCCTTACCAATTAAAAGAGGCTTTTATGTTATGTTAATTAAGGCTCATAAGGAAGCCTATAAAATAGATAGGAGTGAACTCCCCTGTTTTATAGGAAATAGAAGCTCAGAAACCTTGTTTGAGGTCATTATAGTCGCACACCATATGGCATAATTGGAGCCCCTATCTTGAATTCACCCTCCAGAATAACAGTGTCAAGAAAACTTGGACCCATTTCTCTGTCAGGCATTAACATATCCATAGTAGTTAAACATTATGGTAGTACTTAACACTGAAAAGGTATCTGTTGTCCTTGACCTTATTTGCCAAACTCTATTTTTATATATAGTGTGTCAGTCTAAGCAAAGTTAGCTTCTACTTACTGGTTGTTATTTTCTTCTCCAAGTAAAGTTAAATGGAATCTCTCCAAATTTCACAGTCCTAAATTAATGAAATTTAGAACCAGGATTAGGGCTACCCTGGTAATTAAATCCAAAATAATCAGGTGTACTCTGAAATGAAAGAACCAAAATAAAAGTTGTCATTTCAAAGGGCTTGAGGCGTGACTAGAAAACTACCTCTTACCATAAACTACCTACTATGGGCTAGGTTCTCTGAATCCCAGTGGATGAGAATGATCCATTTCACTGAGGAGGGAAATAAGGACCACAGACTGCAGGCTCATCAGATTCTATGTTGCAGTTGGAACCAGATCTTCTTTACACATCAAAGCCTATGCGCTTTCCACAAGAACAGTAGCCTGAGAGAAAAGCCCAGCTGGGAACAAGAATGGAGGTAATAAGCAGTGACAGAGGTAAAAGATGTGAGCCAGTGAGGAAGAAACAGATGGTGCATTGCATGTGCCATCTGTAGGCGCTAATAACTCTGGGCATGTGCTTTGGTGGTTAAGAATAAAAGCTTTGGACTCAGATAGACCTGAATTTGAATCCTAAATCTCCATTTGCCAGCTACCAGATCTCAGGCCACGTTACTTAACTTCTCTGGGTCACTACTACCTCAGCTATAAATTAGAATAATAACATCTACCTCTTAGGGTTGTTGGGAGGATTAAAATGAGGTTTTTTATATATATATATATATATATATATACACACTATATAAAATATATGTAGTATATATAATCTCATTTGATAAATATATATATTTATATATAAAATAGGTATACACATACATATAAACTTTCAAAGAGTTCTTGGTACAGTAAGAAATAAATGGTGGTTCAAAGTACAAAAACAATATTGTTTCATATTTATATTATTACATAAGTAAATAAATATTATGTATAAAAGGAGGAAACATTCAGGAATTCCAAGCCTTAAATCTCCACACACAAAACAAGTTAAAGCGGTGTTTTCCTGCTTTCTTTAACAAAGTTTCTCCATCATTTGAAATAAAAATTCATATCAAAAGTGGCAAAAATAATTCTCATTGACTATTTTGGTGTTTTTCTTGACAGTTTGTTTTTCCTGCTACTCTGAAGCCACAAAGCAGAGCATTTATCTCCTTAGTTAATGGTTTTCACTCCGTAAGTCCTAGGGCAGGAATCCCTAGACTGAGTGAACGTAAAACTCAAGAGTTTTCCAAACTCATATGCCTAAACTCCACAACCAGGAGATTTCTGTGAATAAATAGCTTGTAAGATTAATCAAAATAACTAATGGATGCCCTTTACTAAGATGCACCAATGAAAATAATTTTTGCAACATTGCCTTATAATTTTCTCTATATAGAGATAGATGTTACTGTTTTTCTGAATTATAGCCATTGTGTAGTGACCAAATTCAGGATATTTAACATTGATGCAATATTTTTATATAATCTTTAGCCCATTTATCTAGGTTTTCAATTGTTCCAATAATGTCCTTTACAGCAATGTTTTTTCCAGTACAAGATCCAGCCCACATATTGCATTTAGATGTCATGCTGTTTAGTCTGTTTTAATCTGGAACTGTTCCACGGACCTTCTTCGACTTTCCAGCCTTGGCATTTTTAAAGGAAAAAAATGTCATTTTACAGAGCTTATTTGGGTTCCTCTGATACTCGTATGATTAGATTCAGCTTATTCATTTTCTGCCTGGAACACCATATAATTCATGTTGTGTTCTTCTCAGGGTATCATGTCTAGGGTCACATGATGTCCATTTGATTCTTATTGGTAAAAGTTGATTTTGATCATTTGGTTAACCACAGTCTGATTTCTTAATTTCTTTTTGTAATTAATGAGTAATATCTGAGGAGGTACTTTGAGACTCTGTAAATATTCCCTTCTTTGTCCAATTCCAGATTTAGCATCCATTAATTCTTGCCTGAATTATTTTTCCTTTGATGGTTGTAAAATGATGATTTTCCCCATTATTCTGTCTTTATATAGTCAGTATTTTACTCTAAAGGAGAGCTTTTCTTACTTTTCCCCTCCTATGTGTGTGTGTATGTATATTGATTGATTGATTGATTGATCATCATTATAGAAGCATGGATGCTTTTTGATGTGGTAGATTATAATCTATTTTTTAAAAATTTATTGATTGATTTTTAGAGCAAGAGAAGGAGGGAGGGAGGGAGGGAGGGAGGGAGGGAGGGAGGGAGTTAGAGAGAGTGAAAGAGAGAGGTATCGGTTTGTCATTCCACTTATTTGTGCATTCATTGGTTGATTGATTCTTGAATGTGCTCGGACTGGGGGTGGAGCTTGCAACCTTGGCAGTATGGAGACAACACTCTAATCACCTGAGCAACCCAGCCAGGGCTATATACTCCATTATTGTCCTTACTTTTATTTTGATGCCCAAATTGTCCCAGGGCAGTAGGAGCTTCTTTAAATTAGCTCCTAGTGTCCCTTGACATTGTGCCATTGCTTTTTGTTTTGGTTTTGCTTTTAGCTCACTGGACATTTATAATTCATATTTAAGAAACATTTACTTGGTAGCCATTTCAGGGGTGTCCAACCTGCAGCCCACAGGCCACGTGTGGCCCAGTTTGGCTGTGAATGTGGCCCAACACAAAATAGTAAATTTACTTAAAACCTTAATTGCTCATAACTTTTTGTTAGTATTTGCATATTTAATGTGTGGCCCAGGACAACTCTTCTTCTTCCAGTGTGGCCCAGAGATGCCAAAAGGTTGGACACCCCTGCCTAGGGGATCCCAAGTGGCCTGGAAAGGGAAACGTTGGGAGAAAGATGGACTTTTCTACCATATTCGTATATAGCAGAGCTTCAGTGGGTTCCTACTCTAGGCAAACTCTCAATATGCAGTATATTGAGTACATGATTTTTATAACTGTGTTTACTAGATTAATATTCAGCTTAGCCCTGGCTGGCTAAGTTGGTTGGGGCATTGTCTCTGCACAAAAAGGTTGTCAATTCTGTTCCCAGCTAGGGCACATACCTAGGTTGTGGGTTCAATTCCTGGTTAGGAAGTGCACAGGAAGCAGCCAAATGGATATTTCTCTCTCACATCAATGTTTATCTCTCCCTTTTTCTTTGTCTCTTCCTCCCTCTCTAAAATCAATAAACATACCCATGAGTGAGGATTAAAAAAAGATAAAAAATATTAAACTTAACACTTATTGAAGAGTCACTGGGTGAAATCAGGAAAAATAAACCAGGTGATTGTGGGCAAGTGCTACTGCTGCACTTTGATGCTTGCACGTTGGATCTCTGGGACAATAAAAAGTTGATTTATAGATGTATGCATCCGTATATGGCTGCCCTCACTCTAGTCTGATAGCCATTATGCTGGGCCGCTTGTTAATGCTACTAGGAGAGGAGGGGAGTCTATTCTCCAACGTCATTCTAGTTCTCCAGTGAAAATGCTTTTTCATTTTACCTAGGTAAGGAAAGGAGTCGAGGTGGATGCCTAAGCATTCTAGATACAAGGTGTATGAATTGTAGTCTATTTTGCCATATACACACATTTAATTCTCACAAAAATTGTAAAGGGGGATTTTTTCATTATTGTATAAGGAAACAATGACCCAGAGATTTTAACCCAGTTTTTGTTCCTCGTTTTGCTCTGAATTATTCCTAACCTCATACTGTGTTTTGGACCCCTGGTAGCCTCTTGAAGGTTCGGTCATGTGCTTCGCTCTCTGTCTGTAATATTCCAGACTCTTTACCTCCTTCTCTACATGGTTTCAGTAGAAACCACTCTGCCTTCCACTTTCTTGTTGCAGAAATCTGTTGAAGTTTCATGTCCATGCAACATCCTGTTTTCCCTTCTCTTATAGGTTTAGTTTCTACCTTTTTTAAAATTCCCTTTCTTTCATTTTAATAGAAGTAAAGGTGGTAAATATGTGTGCTCAATCTTATACCTACCAAGAAGCCAGAAGTTGGCGATACAAGATTTTTTCAAAAGTGGGTTAGAACATCCTTTCTTCTACCTGTTGTTCAGTTGACACCTTATGTCAGCAATTTTTAGCCTTTTTCATTTTAGCACATACAAACTAATTAACTAAAATGCCGCAGCACACACAAAATGTATTTTTTTGCCGATCTGACAAAAAATAAGTAATTTTGACTCATTTACATTGGATGGCTATTGTGATGGTTGTTATTTTTTTTTTATATGACAATCTAAGGAATAAGAGGTCAGTGCACCTGACTAAATAGAGGTATTGCATGTTTTAAGAATTCTTGTGGCACACCAGTGTCCTGTGGCACACTGGTTGGAAATTGCTGCCTTATGTCATAAATCATGTTAATGAGATGGTAACCCACTATCTGGTTCTGGTTTAAAATCTATTTCTAAAACTATGAATGAATTAAAATAATTTTAGTATTTAAAATATTAAAATTAATTTATGTGATACCCAAAAGAGGTTTTTTGGAAGGAAAAGCACCAATGATGCATAATAACCCTACATGTAACGTGCATATAAAATGTTGACAGGTAAGGCACAACGGCTCATTTAGAAGTGATAGTGGGCCCTGGCTGGTGTAGCTCAGTGGATTGAGTGTGAGCCTGCGAACCAAACAACCACGATTCGATTCCCAGTCAGGGCACATGCCTGGGTTACAGGCCAGTTCCCAGCAGGGGACACACGAGAGGCAACCATACATTGATATTTCTCTCCTTCTCTTCCCCTCTAAAGATAAATAAATTAAATCTTAAAAAAAAAAAGAAGTGATAGTGCCTCTTTGTTCCATAAATAGATCTTTAGCTAAGCAAGAAGCTGTATGCACTCTTCTTGATAAATATTTTCCGAAGACTTTATTTTTGAAAAATGCTAGAATCTTCCTAAAGTCATGTAATTTCCATTGATGTCATCCTAACTACTGGGCCATGACAGCCTAGGATTTTATGTTTAGAAAGTTAAATTTGAAGTGTAAGATACGATAATGAACACTAAACTATGAAATGCATGTACATGAGGTGAAAATAAAATAGCCCTCTATCTTTTAGCTGATGTGACCACTAAATATCCAACATCACTTAGTTTGGTTACCAGGCCCTGTTCAATAGGCCATTAATGCCAGGCTTTTGAGTCTCCTGTCCACTCCCACACAAATGGAGTACATTTGTGAGTAGTGCAGAATTGAGTGCAAATGTTTGACCCTTACACCAAAGAACATGTAATATCTCTGAGACAGGGAACATTATTTGACTACTGTATTTAAATTGATAGCCAAATTTGCATAATTCCAGGAAAATATAAATTCTTGAATAATATTCATGTTTCTGTTTGGCCATTGCTTCATTTGATACTTCATCCAATTTTAAAAGGACTTCCAAGTTTTGTTATATTTGTGTTAATTATTCTCTGTGAAGAATTTAAACTTACTAAAGAGTACCTAAACCTTTGTTTATAAGTATCAATTTTATTACCATTCTGAAAAATAACAAAATATAACTTTCCTAATTGCCGTGATTTTCCTTATAATTTTTTTCTTCTCCTAAAGAATTTTAACTTTGATACTTTCTAGAGAATTTTTTAGCATAATTTCTCCTCTATAACCTAAGTAATTGTGAAGTTTTTGCTTATTTCTGTCAGATAATACATAGTGAAGTACTATTTCTACATTTGAAGGCCAAGAGAAAATATCATTGGTTTCATTTTGAAGCTTCTTAGAATTTTATAGATCTTCTGAACATCATCAAATAAATTCAAATTTGGAAGAAAATGCAGGGGACTTCTTGAATAATATTACAAATAATTTACAGTTCTCATTATTTGTAGATTTTGTATTAGTGAATTTGCCTACTCATCAATTTTTTTATCCCCCAAATCAATTCTTGTGACACTTTTCTAGTCGTTCTTAGATGTTTGCAGAGCTGCAAAAAATTTGCATCTGTGGAGGCACACGCTGACAGTGAAGTTTGACTAAGGCAGTGTTCTGCCTTCCTGTTTCAGTTCTCATGCTGCAAACAAGTCTTCTGTGGTCTGTTTAGTGCCATGTTTTTCACATTTGTGCTGTTTGTTGATGATTTCGAGATTTAAAATGGCCCCCAAGTGTAATGCTGGAGAGCTGTCTGGCGTTCCTAGTCTAAGAAGGCAGTGACGGTGCTTTGCAGAGAAATACCTGTTAGATAAGCTTTCAGAATTGGTGAGTTCTGTGTTAATAAGTCAACAGGAACACACATAAAACAAGATTGTGGATTGATTATTTGGCAAAATGTTTTGTCCACAAGCTCGCAGGAACCTAACCAGGCATTTCTGCTAGGAGCAATGGGTCAGTATTTGCTAATTGTTTGCAATGACTTTATAGAACTACAAGAATTGCCTGTTTTTAATTTGTACATGAAATAAACTAAGTATGTTCTTGTAAAAGTATTTTTTCCAAGAAATAAGTATTTATTTTCCTCAATCTGTTTTGAGGGAACAAATAATCAGAACTGATTTCATCACAAAATACATATTTGCACCAAAATTATTTATTTTCAAATACAAAAACTTGTTTTGTGTTTAATTATTAAGTTTGAAACTCTTTGCCTATTTAGTGATTCCACTATGCAGCTTAATATTTTGACCAAATAATTGGCACAAATGACTGATTTGGGGTTTGAAATCATGTAAGAACCCAGCATGAAAATGTATCATATATCTCTTTTAGGGCCAAATGTTGCCACTTATTGATGATAACATAAGGGCCTGTTTCATGCCATTTCTGTTGGCACTATCATAAGTCATGCTGAGTTAAAAAAAACAATTTTGCAAAACATAAGGCAGGATTTTTTGTTTTTTAGGTTTCAGATTTTTTTTAAAATGTGGTCATGGATATAAAAAACTGCATTTACAAAGGGAAAATAACCATGGCTAAAATATCAGATAACTAAAGGAGCCAAAGAATTATGTATATGTCTTACCACAGTGTGCAAGTATCGACCTGAACAGATGAGTTTATTTGGTGGGCAGAACATCAGGACAATTGAAGTATCATTAAATATATTTTACCAGAGTGCTCATTATTTTCACTTGTAAAAAAGATTTTATTTATTTATTTTCAGAGAGAGGGAGAAAGACAAATAAAGTCCCACACACCCCCCAGCTGGGGCCCACAACTCAGGCATGTGCCCTGACTGGCAATCAAAGCTGTGATGTTTCCATTCTCAGGCTGGCACTCAATCCACTGAGCCACACCTGCCGGGATATTTTCACTTTATTAAAGTATTATTTTGTTAAATTAATAGATAGCATCTTAGTGCTTATTCGCTGTCAAGTGAACCTTTTTATGTGTTATTTAGTACACATCCTTTTGAATTATAAGTAGTATTATTTCCTACGTTACATGTGAAGAAACTAAAACTTACAATAGTCGAGTAAATCCCCCGAGACCCTGTAAGTGATGACCAGCAGAGTGAGGATTTTAGCTCCTCTGTTCAACTTCAGAGTTCACCACGCTGCTCCTTCCGCGTCTTGCTTCATGTCTGCAATGGATATCGTGTCCTCCTGTGAGTTTTATCACTTTCCTGACAGTCCCACCTACATTCCCCGTCCCCGTTCCCCTAAGGAGGATTGGGAGTGCAGATGGAACTCTGTAAACACCCTTGCCTTCCTCCAAAGGATAAACTTATGATATTAATCTCCCTCAAGTGGTCTATTGTGTTGTGTGCTTGCCCAGTATCAACAACTGCTTTAAAAGAAAAATGGAGTCCCAAAAGGCCAATTTACACTATTATTTAACAGTAGGAGAATATAAAGTAGAGGGTATTTTTTTTGTCTGAATTATGCGTACATGAACTTAAAACTTCCACTCTCTCTGTTAACTTTTTTATTTTTATCTTTAAAATTTTGTTTTATTTTAATTGCTGTTCAAGTACAGTTTTCTGCCCTTTACCTCCACCCCAGCCCATGCCCCCCCTCCCTAAGCTTTTTAATTTAAGAACCAGCGGCTGGCGTTACCTCTTTCTACCTGCCGGATGCTTTCTGAATCACATTCAGCACTCAATTTTAGTGATCCCCATTAAAGTCCAGAGCCTAGGGAAATCACCTTAAATCTGTGTTCCCTAGCAACATCCCTGAGAGTAACAACAGCTGCTTAACCATATGCCAGTAGAAAGATGCTGTAGGGGAAATACACAGAAATTGATATTAAATACCTTAAATCTTGAGACTTGAAGTACCGTAGTTACCATGTTTGATTTTTTACCTTTCATTGTGCTAAAGCAAAGGAGAAGGGTATGTTTAAGAATCTGAAAGGCTAGATGAGCTTAGCAATCAATGTGATTTTTAGATATTTTCTTGCTGAGATAAACACAGAAATAGCCGTGAGGAAAATAAAATAACTTTATTTAAAATTGTGAGTCTTAAAACGTTAAAGTTGTATCATAATTAAATTATACATATGTTATAATATGATATGACATTTAAACATTAAGGGAACTTAAAATTCCTTCCACATTTTTTTGATACTCCATATTTTTGGTGTGTGTACATTGTTTTACACAGGGTGTCATATACTTAAAATCATGTTATTAGACTTTCAGATCAGTTTCTTTCCCTTAGTAATTTGCCTTTAAGTTTCCTGCATATCTTTCTACAGCTTGAGCTATCAAGCCTTAAAAAGTGCTAAATACTCCATTACAAGGATATACTGGATGTGCTGTAGTTTATCCATTCACCTATTGGGGGACATCCTGGTTGCTTACAAGTTTTGGTAATTATGACTAAGGCTGCTATAAACTTTCATGTACAGGTTTGTGTGTGGACATAAGTTTTCACGTATTTTGTTAGATACCAAGGAGCATGAATGCTGGATTATATGATAAAAAGCATGTTTAGTTTTCTAAGAAACTGCCATACTGCCTTCCAAAGTGACTGTGCCATGTTACATTCCCCCATCCTTGCCAGCATTTGGTGTTGTCTGCTTTGGATTTTAATCATTCTTGTAGAAGTGTACTAGTAGCTATCTCATTGCTGTTTTGACTTGTGACTGCCTAATGGCATGTGATGTTGAGCATCTTTTCATATGCATATTTGCTATCTGTATGTCTTTTTTGGTAAGGCATTTTTTGAGATCTTTTTCATTTTTTAATGGATTTGTTTTTTATTCATTGTTGAGTTTTAAGAGTTCTTTGTATATTTTGGATTCCAGTCTGTTATCAGATGGTGTTTTGCAAAGATTTTCTCCTAGTCGGTGGCTTATCTTTTTATTATCTTAAGATTCTATAATAAAAATAAGAATTTAATTATTATAGGTTAACCACTAATGGAAGAACTGGTACCACTATCGTGTTTTGTGTTATAGGGAGAAAAGATTATCTTTTGTAGTTTCTTTGTAAAAACAAATTTCCCCACGTTTAAAAATCATTAATATGTTTCTTTTCTTCGTATCTCCCATCCCAAGTCTAAGCTCCTGCAAGGAGGAGGAGTAAAAAATTATCCTGGACACTTTGTGTTTGTTTGTTTTCATCAAGAAGTGACAGGTTACAGTGACCATTATCCAAAAAATGGCCAACAACTCAATAAATGTGCATGCGGATCATGCCTTTACAGATATTAAAAAATAATAACTTTGACATTCTTTGAAATTCTACTCAAGTTGTTCCTAATGACTTTCAAATTTTCTGGTTATCTGTGAATTTTGTTTCTTGGTTTTGTTTTTCTTTTGTTTTTGTTAATCCTTATTGAAACAGCTAATTAAAACAAAACTGTGTTTTAAGGTCAGGCTATGCTATTAAATTTAGTTTAATGATTTTATACAAAAACCAGTTTTTTCCTAAACTATTGAAATACATACACATATTAGTAGTCAACTTGGGTTTATAAAACAAGAATATTTTGTTTGGAAAAGATCATGAGAGTAATTATTTATATTAGCTAAAAGCTCTTTCTGATTTCACTTTCCTCAATGACTTTATCGGCCTAGGAAAATTACTTGTTTTAAAGCCAAGGTCAAATAGGAAGTTCTAGGCCATTTGTTTTCTGTGTATTTGTATGCGATAGAGTCTAGTGTTTGTAACGGATAGATGTGGGCTGCTTTGGTCAGAGGTCAGTTGGGTGGAGGTGGAGGAGACTGTGGAGCACACTCTCTCCTGCCTTTTCCCAGTTATCTCTCAGTAATCCATAGGGCTGTATGGAGAAGAACTGGGAAGTTAGTCTAAATCATGATTTTTATTTAAAGCAACACCACCACCAAATAGTCATTATTGAGCTATTTATCATGGAGTTCTAGGTGTCTAATTTATAAGGTTTCTGAATTAGACTTCAGGGCCTATGTTACATTTTATTACAGTCTACAACATAAATGTAGACTGGCAAGAATTAAACTAAAAGCCTGTTTCACAGCTGTTATGCATCTGGGGGTTTGGTTAAAAGGAGCTAGCTTAGTTTAGCCTGAGTTGTGATAAAAAGCAGGGTCTAGAGGCCTTTTAACTCAAGTCCTGTGCTCTGATCAGAGCTCTATTTAATACTGGCCCATAAGTCCACATGATTATAATTTGTAAGTCTTTAGGACACCAGTAACTTTTAAATCTCACCATGTGAAAAATTATTATGTCACCTGTGGGCTTTAAAAGTAGTTAGCAAACTGGGATAAAGGTGATAATCAAACCAAATATTTCTGAAACTTTCTTTGTCCAAGTTTTCTACGTATGATATGCCAGCTATTCTTTGTAATATATTCCTCCCTAATATGCTTTAATGAGGAATGTTAATTCTGATAAATGAATGCTTCATGTCAGAGTTGTACCACTGGGAAAGGCAGGTTCCTTTTTTAATGTACCTTTTACATTTGGCTTTCTCCCAGGCTTGCAGATGGGTCAGGGGCTGTGGAGAGTGGCCAGAAACCAGCAGCTACAACAGGAAGGCTATAGTGAACAAGGCTACCTCAGCAGAGAGCAGAGCAGGAGGATGGCTGCCAGCAGCATTTCTAACTCCAGTCATCGTAAACAAGTCCAAGGAGGCATTGATATATATCATCTCTTGAAGGCAAGGAAATCTAAAGAACAGGAAGGATTCATTAATTTGGAAATGTTGCCTCCCGAGCTAAGCTTTACCATCTTGTCCTACCTGAATGCAACTGACCTCTGCTTAGCTTCATGTGTTTGGCAGGACCTCGCTAACGATGAACTTCTGTGGCAAGGGTAAGTTTAATCCACCATGTTCAAGTCCGATATCTCTAAACATACCATCTTAACTGTTCTTTTTATTCTAAATATACATGTATTACGAAATATTTCTGTCACCCAGACTTGTATTTAAATTGTCTTTATCAAAACCTGGAAATACAAAGGTAGAATTATCATCACAGTCAAATTTAATATTGGGAAAAGAAGGTCAGTAGAAAGAAAATAATGAATTATAGTTAGAAGAGAGGTTACCAATCAAGATGTGTGAGTTTATTACAAATCAAAAATTGCCAGTTTAGTCTAAAAATACAAATTGTTAAGTGAGAATTTATCATCTAAAGCTGGTGTAGTTTGTGCTTCCCTTATAAAGAATAGGCACACCTAAAAATCAATAAATATTCTTCAAATCTTACTGTTTTTATTGGTATAGATGGAGTACGTGTGTGTTTGTTTACTCATTTATATATTTTTTTATCAGAGGTGCTTATTAGCATAAACTTTGGTGAATATTTCGTCTACTTCTTTTTCTAACCACCATATAATCAATGAAGGAGGCAAATTCTAGAAAACAAGGAGATCTATTTGCTAAACTGAATATAAATTATAGAAATTTTTGTAGCTGTTATACCAGTTTAAATTTAAGCTATAAATCTAAGAACGTTTGCTGGAATAGAATCTATTTTATGGAACCTAAATTAATCCTTAAGTAGTATACATACTTGAGTTGTGAAAATGTACCAAACATGGGAGAATAATTGGTTTTCTAGCATTCTTTTTTCTATTCTATTCTATTTCTATTCTATTTATTCTATTTATTTATTTATTCTATTTATTGTATTTATTTATTCTATTTATTGTATTTATTTCTATTCTATTTCTATTTATTTCTATTCTATTTATATTTATTCTATTTATTTCTATTCTATTTATTTATTCTATTTATTCTATTTATTTCTATTCTATTCTATTTACCATAGTTTATTTAAGTCTCATTATTTTAAAAAGGGACTGCATGATAATAATAAAACATACCTTTTAAAAAGCACACAATGCACTATTCAGATCATGTATCATAAAAATGTACACTTGAGATTATTGGGGATGAAGGGCATGATGGAGGTGGAAGAGGATATGGGGGTGATAAATGTTAATGGAAAAAATAATGTAAAAAAAAAGAAATGTACACTTGAAACCTGTATGATCTTATTAATCAGTGTCACTGTGATAAATTTAATTAAAAAAAATAAGAAAAAGTCTTTTTGAGACTTTGATATCCAAGTGAAAATCTAATTGAATTAACACATTATCTAAATGGCAGTCTTTAGTCAAAATGTATTATCAACAATGACATTCCTCAGGCTTCCTGATGCAACAGAATTACAATTTAATTATATGGTTCATTTTCCAACCTCTAAATAGATATAAATCATCTTGTCATTCTCTCATGGTCTTCCCATAGTGAAGGTACTATGGAAGTAAGAGGAAATTCTATTAATTAGTAATGTTTAAAATAAATTATGGTTACTTTTTTTAATGATTTAGTATAAGAGAAAATGAAAATAGTTTAAAACTGGTTCACTTTATTGATAATCTCCTTTCTACATTTTAGTATTTCCAGCAAACTTATGTTCTTATCTTTGAAAAAAAGTTTGTATCTAAGCTCATCTGAATGAACTCAAGCAGAATGATATATTTTTCATTTGGGATTTAAATCTGGATTGTTCATTTCTTTCAGAAATGCTTCCTTTTGGTTTACCACATAATTATGCCTATTTTTATGACACATGGACTTTTTTCTTAGTGATAAATTGTTGCTATTTTATTTATCTTTTCTTTTCCTTTTTTTAAAAAAATTTATTTTAATTGTTCAAGTACAGTTTTCTGTCTTTTACTCCCAGTAAATTGTCGCTATTTTAAATTAAAGGGTGGCTTAGTTTTTATTTAAACGGTGGATGTGTTGAATACTTACTAAGGTTCTATTGCTTAGTAATAAAAGTCAAAAACTATGAAACTAGGTTAAAGAGGAACTAGGTTAATATCGATACTTTTTTAAACAAGTTACTAAACATACCGTTTTATTTTTTCTTTATTTTTAATTGAATTTGTCAGGGTGACGACAGTTAATAAAATTATATAGGCTTCAGGTATACATATGATAGATCTGTATATTGTATATATATTGTACACACCTGTATAACACATCTGTGTATTGTACTGTGTGTTCACCACCCCAAGTCAAGTCTCCTTCCATCTAAACTTGCTGTTTTACAGTAAATTATTTTTCGGTAATAATAGTGTAAAGATATAAAGTAACTATTAAGAAGATATTCTCATATTAAATTAGATATGTTACACAACTATTTTCATAATTTTTGATGGTATAGGCTGAGCAAGTAACTTTTTGTTTTTCTGTGCATTGTGTATATGTGAAAAGAAGGAAGTTGGAGCCAAAAATTAATAATGAATATCACAAAATGAAACTATTTAATGTTTATCTCTACAAGTAGGTGTTTGCTGTTGTTGTTGTTTTAAATCGAATTTATTGGGGTGACGTTGGTTCATAAAATTATGTAGATTTCAGGTATACGATTGTATAATACATTATCTGCATATTGTATACAAATAGGTATTTTTCAACACACACAAAAATCAGATCACTTTGAGACAGAGTTATTAAAAAGTATTTCAAAATATAATTTCAGTATTTTCCATGTCTCTGGAGTAACATATTTATATTTTATGATCTGTGATATATAGCTAGAATTCCTGGAATTGTAGTAAGGTAAAACGTTACCTTTCAGATAATGATCAGTAGCTAATGGCTCTGTACAGAGTTGAAAACAACTATCCCAATCTGCAGAAATAGTGTGTTTTCAAATACAAGCTCATAGCACCTTGGATTTTATTGAATTTTTAAACAGTCATGTATCACTGTGATAGTAAAGAGCCAGTGTTTTGAAGCATTATCTTAAAAACAGCTATGCTTGATAGCACAGCTTTTGATGTATATGTATTGAAGTTACAGCATTACAAATAATTTCAATGTGTAGTTTGCCTGTTGTTAATCTATATAGTTAAAAAAAATTTCCCCCTGCCCAGCAATCTCCATCTCCTCCCCATTCATTTTTATGTCACAATTGAGCACATATTTTACTTAATCCTGTTTTGCGTCTTAGTTAAGATTGCAAGCTCTAGAATAAGACTCCTTGGGTTCAAATCCTGCCTTTATACAAATTTGCTTGCAGCCTTGGGCATCTTTTTAGCATGCCTGTGTTTCTTTACCTGTAGCACCAACATCATAGGATTATTATAAAATTAAGCAGGTTAATACTGTTATAATTCTTCAGTTAGTACCCGGCATTTATTAAGTACTTGATAAACATTAGCTATCATCATTATTATCAAGTTTATATTTAGGTTCAGATAGTACTTATGAATATTAATCTTTGTAACTTACATTAAGTGCCATCTGAATTGCTAAATTAAAGGCATTTATCTATCATACTCCAGTGAACAAATTTTAAAAATATAAAATTAAACATTTTAAACTTTAGATCTGTAAAATGTAATTTGATATCATTTCATGTTACTATTTTATCACTTTTTTATACAGACATTTAACTTAGGAAATTAAATATGGTAATGTTCCCTTGTCTGATTTTATCTTTTACAGGTTGTGTAAATCCACTTGGGGTCACTGTTCCATATACAATAAGAACCCACCTATAGGATTTTCTTTTAGAAAATTATACATGCAGCTGGATGAAGGCAGCCTCACCTTCAATGCCAATCCAGATGAGGTAAGTGAAGAACTTGAATATTTGTAACAGTTGAACTTTATTACTTTCTTGCTGCAACTTTCCAATATAATAAACTGCAAGTAAGATAACAAGTCACCGCACAGGCCTTTTCAATCACTGCAAAGCCCAGTATTTGAGTTATTGCTGTTCTTACCTGACCATGTCACCTTCTAATCTCTCTGCCTGCTCACTTGGTGTGGCAGCTTCCATGACACATGCAGTCCTCTGCTGGACCTGACCGAGATTTACTGCATTATAAGTGGAGAACATAAAATATGTTCATCAGCTTTTGTCTGCAGCATCTTCTTCTTGCTTTGTTTATGTTTGTATACTACTACTTGTATCAAAGACAATCACAAAAGGCATTGTTCTAGTTTGGGATACATCAAAATGTTGTCTTTAAGTAATGCCTTTAACAATCTAATTCCATGCTGACATAGAAACTGCTTTTAGATTCTGTTATATAATTGAATAATTTTATATTTATTATTTAATTTTTTAAAAGACAAACACAAATAGAAAAAAAGGAGGCTAGGAAAAGCAAGAACAACTGCTTAACAGTTAATTTTTTTCTTAACATAATACAGAAGAATGATTAAAAGACAATTGTTTCACCTACTTTTTCCCCTCTATTCTCACTTTAATATAACCTGGAAAGGTTCAAATTTTCAGATAGATGTTTAAATACCTACTAGATTTATTCTTAGAAATCTAATAAAAATTATATAACACTTAGTACTATTATTTCTGTATTATTTTCTGTGCAAAAAACTTAACTGGCAGTTATTTTAACTTACTTAATTTTCAAAACCCAACTTTTTGTTTCATTTATTGCAGAGGTACTGGAGGCTATTTAAGTCATGCAAATACTTTAAAATATCTTAACTTTTTAAAAAAGATTTTATTTATTTACTGACTTATTTTCTTAGAGAGGGGAAGGAAGGGAGAAAGAGAGGGAGAGAAACATCAATGTGTGAGAGAAACATTGATTGCATGCCCCCAGCCAGGGACCAGGCATGTGCCCTGACTGGGAATTGAACCAGTGACCTCCTATTTCTCAGGCTGGTGCTCAACCACTGAGCCACATCAGCCAGGGCTAAAATATCTTAACTTTTGCTATGTTATAATTAGAGAAATGTTTCTCTGTGTAAAATATTTAAATATTAAACATATACTGATTTTATAAATATGCACATAGTACAAATTATACCATATTTTTAAAGTTAATCTGATTTTTGCTTGTTATATACGATTTCTTTCTCTGAGTTAATTATTTGTACATGGATGAAAAATATAACACTACTACAAAAGATATATATACATTATCAGTTAAGTCTTAGCCCCAGAAATATAACAAAGTGTATATATATATATATATATATATATATATGTATGTATATAAATATTAAGCCTGGTATAGATATTTAAATTAAGATATTTGTTCCCTCCTTTCACCACTGTTTAAAGAGTTTTTGCTTTTAATGAAAGAAAACTTATAACTTTATATAAAAGTAGGATGATTTAAAATAAGTTAAAGTTTAAGTTATACATTTGAAACTAGTATGATACTGATTTATAGAAATTAAACATTCTTTAGAAGGCAAATGAGTAGATAAACTATCACTACTTTAGGTTTTGTAACTTGTCACTTTATCTCGAATTTTTGATGCCTTTATCATAAAATACACTTTTACTTTGTTTTTTATCAAATTCAAGTTCTCTTGTTTAAATACACAGCACCAGTAAGTATGTCACCTCTTTGATCTTGCACTGTGACATACCTGCTCTGTACGAGAACTTTAATTAACCACACTTAGTGTACGTGAAGAATGACATGGTTTCGGAGACTTAATTATTCATGTTTGTTAGGATTAGGCGTTCTTGTTGCTAATTAAAACAATTCATATGATGAACTTTATAATAAAGTATATAGTTCGCATCAGTCTCTTAGTTAATTGAGTGATGGTCACTAGAGAGGAACTGAAGCGAGATACTACAGTGTTCTCTTCTAGATGCATGAGTCGGAAAGGCAGCTATTGCAAGCCCCAGTCTTATCGTGCCCAGTTTACCAAGGCTTGCTGGCTCCTGTCCTAATTACACAGATGTTGAGTAAAACTGTCATCTTCAATTCAGCTCACTTGCAAATATTACATTCTAAGGAAAATGTAACTTGGTAAGTGCCAAGTTATAGATTTACAAAAGTCAGAGAAGTTGGATGTAACCGCTGACACTGATCGTGGTAAGTCGTCATTCCTTGCTAATGGAGTACGCATTCTTGAAGCAAATTATAAAGCCGTGTTTATGCAAAGATGAAAATATAGATAAGCTAGATACACTAGAATGTGATGGATATTTTTAAATATCTAAATTGGAAAAGCTAGATGTCAAAATATGTCTCTATCTTTGCAGCTACATATGTCAGACTATTGAGTTCTTGTTATACCTCCTCTAGAGTGTTTGGAGGGGGGGCAGAGAAAAGAGGTAAAACTGAAGTCCTCTTTTTATCTGATACAAAATTTTAAATTTTTAAGTCAAATGTTTGCTAAGCAAGGGGATTGAAGTTATTATTTAAAATAAGGTTTTTAGATTTTCAGAATTACCTATTCATCCTACCTCCCATTGTTATTGAGAGTTGGCTGTATTTTCCTTTTCTTCACCCCCTGGCCTGATTTAAAGATACCCTGCAGCATTGCAGAAGTATTGAACTCCCTGTTCTGAGAGGGCCACAGAGTGCTGCCAGGAGGCATAGAGCTGCACCAATCAAAGTGACCTGTGCTTCCAGAATTTTGATTCTGTGCTTTTATGAGCATTAGTAATTTAGCAAGTGTTGCCTAATAGCAAAATAGAATTCTGCCTTTACTAGAATGTGCTTAGGATATAAACAGCAAAAAAAGATCTTGAAATACACTTAGAGGTACAGAGAAATGAAGGGGAGTATTTTAATGACTATATTTTATACTTTCTTTCATTGACTAGTATAAATAATGTCAATTTGGTTGTTTATCCAAGTCAAGGAAGGCTTCAACATTGAAATCATGTAATTCAAAGAGATATCATCCTAAGTGATGTTTTTATGTAGAACTTCTTTGTATGAGTTATACGTTAGCCAAATCTTAGAATGACTCTTGTCGTGTTTTTCGAATGCTAGAAGTTAGTAAGTACTTTTTGAAGGTTGATTTTTTTTTCTCCTCACTGGAGCACTGTCATCAGATGTGTTATTTTTGGCTTAATATAAGCCTAGGAAGTAAATTAGTTTTGATGATATGTTTAAATGTAAGTGGTGTTTAATTCGAGTACCTGAGATAAGATGTATATAATTGTTCAGTATTGTAAGAAAAAAAGTCTACTTTCCCATAATTTCTAGTTCTCTACTTAACATTTTGATAGCGAGCATCATTAAAATATTATCAAAATAAGAATACTTACAGCCACAGGGAACAAGATTCTCCAAAGGACATCGTTCATGTCACGGATATGGGTAACCAAACTCCACAGCAACTGCTGGCAGTGGCTCATGGGGTGGGGGAGAAGATCTGCACAGTTCGTGGTACGATTTTCTAGCACGCTGTTGTTATATGCATGCCATTGTGATCTCAGCTGTGCGTAAAGTCTTGATCTTGTGCATGAGCTTGTGTACTTTGTGGCAGGTGATCACATTCTAGTAAAGGAATGTGCTACAAACCATCTGTTTACATTAGGCTGTATCTCCCCTGCATGGACAAGTTACGTGTGTTGATTTTATTCCACTAGCAGCACTGTGAAAAATGAGTTTACTTATCATTCAGTAAGCTACGTTCCTCATGCTCCATTTAGTATTGAACACTTTCTGGACCTAGTTATTTTTAAATTTAGAGTCTGAAAAATTGATAATGCACGTGGTTTCTTAACTTTATTATAGGTTTATTTTTGTTTGTATAAATACGTGTTTTAAAAGTTTTTAAACATAATATCCTCATTGTGGTTAGGTAAAAGAAGTCTTCATTTTTAACTACATAAGCACATTTTTTTTCTGTGTTCATGCAAAAACACCCACATGCATATGGTTTTATGAATTTTGTTAGATCTGGTTAGAATCTGTTATGAGAAATATTTTAAATTTGACCCATGCATGTGTTTTGGATGGAAATACATAAGTAAATTATTTTCAAGATAACAAATTCTTTTTGTTGTTGGACCAGCTAAAATATAAACAGGAAATTTGTGGTTCTCCATTATAGAAAGGAACATAGGAGTTTATACTCAATTCTTATGAATAATATCTCAGAAATTAAATCTTCCTGATTTTTTGCTTTAACATAACAGAAAAAGGTTCTTTATTGTTACTTCATAGCACAGCAACAGTGATGAAAAATAACGTTTATTTTTATTGTTAGAGATAGAAGACCCTGACTGATATCAGCAGAATTTACAGATAAGCTTTTCCCAAATGTATTCTTTGTCAGTGAGAGGAAGGTATACTTTGAACGGTGCCCGATAGCATAGAGAAAGAACGGTAAACTACAATTCCTAAGTTCTTAGCTCGCTGTAAACTAGTATGTATCTAGGAACGATTCATCCTCAGTACCCTTCACTCCGCTCCTCCGCGCAGCCAGTGCCACGTGCTGTGATCTGCTACCTGCAGGACGCACTTTTCCCTGCATGTGTTTGGGGCGTTTGGGCTTGAAGGAGCAGAGAACCCGACTAATAATGTCTTAAGCATATACATTTATTTACTCAAATGACACCCAGAGGTAGGTGTCCCAGAGTCATTTCAGTGATACGACAATCCCCTAATGGACCCTCACTCAGTGCCTTGACTTTTGCCCTTTCTTCATAGCAAGATGGCTACCACTGCTCAAAGCATCCCATTCTCATGTGAGGTTCCCCTCAGGACAAAGAAGGCAGGCAAAGGCACTCTCCTCCAATTCCTTATGCTTGTTAGGGAGAAAAAGTCTTTCAGGAGCCTTCAGTATATGTGTGCTTGTTTCTTGTGAACAGACCTGAATCAAATGAACACCCCTAGACCCACAGAGAACGGAATAGAAAGGATTACATGATTGACTAAACTTAGCATGATTTAGTAACTGTGACTGAGATGCTGGAAGCAATGAATAGAGTGAAATGGCCTTTGGGCAGGCATCCAAGCATCTGCAACACTAGTTTTTACTAGTGAGCCACTTGGAAAATTTGTACTTCCGCTTCCCTTATTCGTGGGCTCTGCTGGGTTAGAGGCCTTGATACCCACAGGGGGTCATACTGGCACCAGAAATACAAAAATTCAGATCGGTTTCTGAGGCTACCTTCTTGCTGTATTAGGTTCTTCTGCCACTGAACAGAGAGGCCAAGACAAAACCAGACAAATAATAAACAAGAGGCTGTGAGGGTAGGTAATTATGCTGTGGTTGAGGTAATTAGGCCTAATTACCAGAAGGAAATGGTTACTGGCACACAGTAGGGGAAAATAAAAGGTGGAACTCAGGAGATGTCTTAGAGTTCCTTCTGATACCACTATATCCTACGGTAAATTAAAGTATTTTCTGAAACAATCATCATAGCCCTGGATAGGCAGCAGTTAAAGCCCAGCACTTAGACCTCTCACTGTAAGCCAGCTGAGAGACTGCTCTCAGCCCAGCCTCCAGTTGAGTATAGATTATTCCACACTAATCATGTCAGTTCTGTTCCCCTTAACTTCCATGGCATCCACTGAACCCAGTTCTGACCTGTGTGATTGCAGAAGATTGTGTGGAGAATGATTTTTTAGGTTTTAAAAAGAGACAAAGAGAAGTAGTGCTGTGTGTGCACATGTGTGCATGCACACTTCTGGACATTGGTGTATTGAGTCCCGTGATGCCATGGGTGAACTAAACAACACTGGAGTCATATTAATTTGCAACTCCTTGATATGCAAGATAATAAATTCCTTTACTTTCTTCGAATTGAGATTTCTGTTGTTTTCAGTCAAAAACATCCTAATGCTGCACAATCATCATTTTCAGCACTAGTATTGCTATTACCCAAACTTAGAGTAGTTTGATGTCATCTCAAACACATTTTTATAAAAATAAACATTGTTGTTTCTCATTGGCAAATTAATTAATTTTATCCCCCGATTTGCTGATGAGAATTTAATCTAGCAGAAGGAGCTAGTTGACAATGAAAGGAGTCCCTCACCAAATATATTTTTTCCTCTATAAGAATTATTTTCCCAGAAGAGCTAAAATGCTCAAGTTCATTGGCACAGTCCCTCTCCTTGTATCAGCATTAGAGTCAAAGTGCAAAACTATGCCTCTCAGACACTAAATATTATCCTCTGTCTAGAACTTTAATAGTACCTTTAATCTGATTACAACCAGTCAAGTCATACAAAACTGGGGGACATTCACTTTTTCAAGGGCAACATGATGTGTGTACAGGTATCTGCCTCTTTTAATCAGACTCGTGTTGATTTTATGGTTAAGAAGACACCTTTATCGTGTTTGTAATAGGATAAAGATTTATTTTATTTTTTTAAATTTAACTTTATGCTACACTCTGCCCTGACCATACAATATCGTGGCCACCCTCTCCCTCTCTTGTCTCCAAGAGTTGTTCTAGCATGTGCTTTAGAATGAGTCCACTGAAGGGTGTTTGTAGACTCATCCTTTTAGAAGCTTCAAAGAGAATCAACTTTCCCAGACTGTTTTCTAACCTTAGTTTTATTAAAAAAGAGATTCAGTTCTAGAGTATTCCATGGTTTATTCTTCAATCAAACCACCTGATAGATTTTGCTTTGGTGTTCCCCAGTATGCTGTGGGAAGTACTAATTTGTTATCTCATTTAGTGTGAACTGTCTAGAGTAAAATTGGTTTTTTGGTGTTTATTATTTGGACCGGTGGCTCCAAAATTAGAAAGTTTATAATTTAAAGCATTTCATAGCAAACTAGAGTTTTTGCCCAACTATAGATTTTTATTGTTGTAATTTTTTTCCCTTTACTTGAATTATGTAATTCATAAAAGTTTACAGCTCCTCTTGAAAGTTTATCTGTACAAAGCAGTCTTTGTACAGATAAACTCGTACAAATATTCATTCAACAAATATTTATTAAGTATCTCTTCACTTACTAGTTTTATGATTTTCACCTTGGGCAAATTAAACTCCCTGTGCTTCAGTTTCACCATCTGTAAAATGGGGAAATGATAGTTCCTATATCATTGTGGTGTTGTGAAAATTAAATGAAATAATGTGCCCTGGCTGGTGTGGCTCAGTAGATCTAGTGCAGGCCTGTGAACCAAAAGGTTGCTGGTTCAATTCCCAGTCAGGGCAATTGCAGGCCAGGTCCCCAGAGGCAAGAGACAACTGATTGATGTGTCTCTCATACACTGATGTTTCTTTCCTTCTCTTTCTCCCTCCCTTACCCTCTCTCTAAAAATAAATAAAATCTTAAAAACTATTGATGTATGTTTAGTGCTTCATAGAGCTTAGTACTTCTAAGTGCTCACCAAAATGTAGCTTTAAATTTATACTAGAGTTACAACTACAACTTACACTACCAAGAGGCAAGCACTACTCTAGGCTTTGAGGGTTTTCCTCTTTTGGAACTTTTGGGTTCTAGTAGATAAATATTTGGCACCTGATGATGATCCTCGTGAAGTATGTATTGGTCACACCAACATCTCCTAGCTTTAGATGGTGATACTCTTTGCCTTTTGTTTCATTTCCTGGCATGTGATGAGCAGTTTTTTACACATACAGTAATTTTTTGTTTTAATGGTCCTACTTAGTCTTTGTGGACATTTAAAACAGTAATTTAGGGCCCAAAATTCTGTTCAAGTTAAACATGAGTCTTGGCTGAGATGGTGGTAGGATGGACAGATACTTTAATTACACTAATAAGTACACACATGTGCTAGCAGTGAAACTACCATTTGAATCCCGACTTGCTTCTCTGCTTTTCTACTATTAAGATTTTGTGTTTTTAATGTCATTTTTAAATTGTTTAATAGCTGTTAAAATAGATTTATGAATGTATATCTTAGAATCTGGGTAATATAAAACTTTAGCGTTAGTCATTTAAATCAATACATACACATAGTACAAGTATAGTTTTTGTGTATGAATTTTTTAATTAGCCAACATTGGTGTTCAGATGTGTCACTTTCTCATTAGTTTGAATTACTGTTAATTAGACCTTAACTAATAGAGTTTTATCTCCATGTCTTGATTAAAATGCTTTCTTTTTCTAATTTTCAGACATATTAGAGTAGAAGAGAGTTTTTCAAGAAGCTTACCTCAGCTACCAGCAACTCTGTCAGTAATGATTACAGTAATGACTGCTGTGTAGTTACTTATCACTTAGGAGGTAACTTCATATTCATCTTCTTACTGCACCCCAGTCTTGGTATGACTCTTTTGGGGACTATTACAGCTCTTTTGTGGCTCTTTTTCTGTGCAAAGCTGTTAGAACTAATTAATAAGGACCTTATATTGTTATGTAAAGCCTTAAATGCTGAGGATTATTTTTTTTTGTTTAGCGTCATTGCATTCCCTCCTGTGAAAAAGAGTTAGAAGGATCTGTCCACCTCTCTTCCATTTTCCCTGGACTCCATTAAAGGGGACTTCCCATTTTTCTTTTAATTTTCTTTGAACTATCCTTCCTTTATGTGAGGTTTCCTATTGACTTTTTCTGGCTACAAATAATTTAGGGTGTATATGTGACCATTCTCAGCAATTCCTGAACATTGTACACTTTAATATACTGAAAAGTTGTATATAGATTGTTATTGGAGGCCGAAGTCCTTGTCAGTTTAAACAAGGTACATGGTAAACTGATTTCCTTCCATATCCCATACTCAGGACTGAACAGCATGACTCTTCATCGCCTTCAAATCACATGTGATGGTCTGACCAGTTTCAGTAACTGCATCAAAGGGAATGGGCCGCGGGGGTCGGCACTCTCTCTTCTCCTCACAGCCATCAGTCCCCTCTCCCACACAGGTGTGGGCAGCACGCGCTCTCTGTTCTTCTGAGGGAAGAGGCAAAACTTAAATCTGCCGCTCATATTTCAAACTAACATTAAAATTATATTTGCATTTATTTTTCCAGTTTTCGTTGCCTCCTTTCCACTCAGTTATAAGTCACACAGAGCCTCGCTGTGAACAGCCTAATTATGGGTATCTCAGTAAGAGGAAAACAATCTTTCTGCATAGGACAACTTAAACACCTGGGCATAGCTTTTACTATCCCCTTTGAACCTAGTGACTGAAGTTGGGGATAATAATTATTATATGCATGAGTAGCTTAAATTACCGTAAATGAACACATTGTGTGACATTTTTGAAATCTGTGCTGAGGTCAGTCGTACACATAGGAGAGGGCATGGAAACTTCCAGAAGGGAGGGAACAATGGGAAAATTAGTGGGCAGAATGAAATGAAATGACAGGATGAAAATAGATACCTCATCTTAGACTCCCCCATTTTGCAGTCTTCTGCATTTATTTTATTTCTGCTAAAGAGCAAAAAGTATTGATTTTTATTTACAGAATAGATATCTCTAGGTGAATTTTACCTATTTAAGTTCTATGTAGGGTGGGGTTTTTTTTCACTTAACTATGGAGAACATGTTATATGATTAAGGAGAAAGAAAGCTACTGAAGTACATAAAAATTAATAAATTTAACAATTTTCTTAGCAATTCTGAAGGTACTATAAAAAGAAGGAATAGTATCAGCAGTCATCTTAACCATTGATGCTCTTTTCAAACAAGACAATGGGAATACTCTTATTTGACCTGTAGAGAGCTGTTCCTGATGTGCTAATAATATTTTAGAAATAATCAAGAAAATAAAAGTTTTCATAACATGTTGTGCCACCTAATTTTTACATCATTACTTTCGATGTGAAAATGTTGAATTTCAGTATGTTGAATATTAATACATTAGTGTCATGTTGAAAGAAAATTTAGAGATCTAGATTGAACTATGTTTTATAAGTAATCATTGTTAAAATTTTAGGATTGTTATTTTAAAAGTCTTCAATTTTTTTAAATAAAGAAAATTAAATACACCATCCAGTTTGCTTTCTATTATATAGTACTCTAAAGATAGGTTTATTACCTGAAAGGTAGTAGCCACAGTACAGGATTTTCACGTGGCGTACAACAGCAGATTTGAGCAAAACCAGCTAAATCAAGATTTTCACTAAATGTGTTTCCTGAGCTGCTCTGTGGGGAAGCAAGGGAACGCCCTCGTATGCCACAGTTTGGTTTTGTTAATGACTCCCTTTACTGACCAGTGGTTAGGTTACACAGTGTTTCTGCCAAGTGCGTATGCCAATAGCTCGTACTCTAAGCACTAACAGTCAGCTCTTTTGTTTTTAATTAAGACTTTATTTTTTTAAGAGTAGCTTTAACTTCACAGCAAAAGTCGGTACTTTTTTATTTGGCTTTGCATGCCTGGTTTTCTAGAATTCACTCTGTTCCCGAATATATATTTTTTGGTTCTGAAAGTATATATATTTGGTAGATTTTGCTTTGGAAATGCACTGTGGATAATAGTGACTTAATTTTTTAAACAGGCTTTTTAAAAGATGAGAGAAAATAAGGTATTTGTGTAATGGAAAACAGCAAAGTAGCTACATGTTACACCGTGAACGTTGTGTGGAC
>PVKM010011174.1:0-33656 GCA_004027735.1 Carollia perspicillata
GTCACGGCTTACATTTAAGTCTTTTATCCATCTTGAATTTATTTTTGTGTATGGTGTGAGTTGGTGCTCGAGCTTCATTTTTTTGCACGTAGCTGCCCAGTTCTCCCAACACCATTTGTTGAAGAGACTATTTTTACTCCATTTTATGGTGTTGCCCCCTTTGTCGAATATTAACTGACTGTAGTGACTTGGGTTTATTAGGGATCTTTTTTTTTGTATTTTTTACTAATGTATCTGTAGATTCCACAACAGTAACTGATACATAGTATGCATCATTAAATGTTAGCTGAACGACTATGTGATTTGGGGCAAGATATGAGAACGAAATCTCAATTCTTATATCAGTATTCTACCTTAGACAGCTGTTTTGAGATTGAAAGAATGTTGCTTATCAAAGGTTAATCACAGCACTAACACATAATAAGTGCACAATAAAATGAGCTGATGTTATTATAAACATCTTTGTGAATACAAAGTGCTTTAAAAAAACAGTTACGCCATAGCTGCACCTGTCTAAGGTACATTTGAAAAAAAAAGATACATTCAAGCACACCCTAAGCGGACAGCCAAAAAAGAAGCTACTTCCCCAGTTTTTCCCTCTAGGCCATCTACCCTGTGTTTTTCTGCTCTCCACATTCTAATCAGTCATTAAGAGTTATTTAACTCTTCCTTTTTGCTGCTAGCAGAAAGATGAAAAGAAAGGGTTCTGATTATAACTCCGTGTGCAAACAAGTGGCTCTGGAAGAGCATGCCTAGACAAACATCTTCGCAGAAATCTTTTTGAAGAAAAATCATTAGGAAACTAACCTTTAATACCTACATCACAGATATCAATTTTCCTTCAGTGATTTCTTTTGTTGTTTTACACATTTCCCTCATTAATAACAATGCAAAGTATGGCTTCCAACATGGCAGTGCAATATGCTAATTAACATGCATTATTTCAATTCATCCGTTCTCTCAATGACTCTAGAAGGTGGATACAATTACTATTATCCTTTTACATATGAAGAAACAGAAGCCTGTCCAACAACCTCTGTTTGTTACAATCATTTCTGTATTTTATGCCCAACTCAAAAATTACCTCTTTCTTGAAACTTTTCCTGATGTCAGATGTGTCATTTTTTTCTTCTGCCAAATCTCTGTTGCATTTCATTTATGTCTTTGTTATTGTCATAATTATCAGTTTTTAACTGCTCAACTAGATTATAAACTCCTAAAAAGCAGAACTTGTGGAAAACACAGCAGTGCAGTCAATACTTGTTTGTTGACAAAATCAGTGATTCCCAGAGGGGCCTGCTATGCTTAGAATTCAACACAAAGCAAATTTGCATTGCAGATGATCTGCTGCCCACTGGTGATAGCTCTCAGAGAGCCTGTTTCTAGACCAAAGAGCCTGTAAAAGGTGGCCTTCTAGCAGGAAGGAAACCAGAGCATCTGAGATTCTGTAAACCAGCAAATGTAAGCAAGGCTCCTAAAATTCTGGAGACGGGAGGTGTTCTGTAATTCTAGCCCGTCCTTGTCATTTTACAGATAAGGAAACAGAGCTCCCGAGAGGAGAACTGACCACCACCAGCAGCTATCCCCTCGGTGTGCGTGCACCTCGAAGGCAGTGGCACAGCTAAATTGAAATCTGTGGGTCCTGACTCCCTGTTCTGGACTCTTTGCTCCTCACTGTTAATTTCACAAACATTTTGTTTTGGGTTTTTATAAAATCTCAGCCTACATTGCAAGTGTCTGTGTATGAAGACTATTACTGAAAAATAACAGAAGGCAAGCAAGCTTAAATACTCACAGTAGTAGCTTACCTTATGATAAAAGCAGTTTGTTAACTCTTGTAGATTTTTTAATGACTGAGAATGTTGCTAGAAAAAAACCCTTTTAACTATATACACATTTTCATCACATGCTCTCATTCATGATTATTTTGAACATAGGTGAGAGTTCTTTCTGGGTGGAAATTTAGAGTTTGAGAAATTTTCATTTTTCCGTCTTTGTAACTTTTTATATTGCTTGAAAATGTTAAAATAATAGAAATTGCTTTTACAGAAACAATGAAATTCTTCTAAGGGAAAAATGGCAAATAGCTACACTTCCTCTTTATTAAGAATAAACAATTAAATAAAAGTTAAATTTCATTGTTCATACTTAAAATCAGAGCATGAAATAAAAAATGGCACAAAAGATCTTAGACCTAAGTTCCAAATCTAAGGGAAATTCCAAGAATAAAGACCTTCTCTCCAGTGGAGTTTGTAGCATATGTGTATTGCTCACAGCTTTATTACCCCAAGTACTGGCCCAGTTAATTGCATTCAAATGCAAATTACAGCTATTAAGTCATGCCGGTCTTGAGCCAAAGATGTGAGCCAAGTTTGTAAGAACAGTGTTTTTTTCCTAACTGTGCAGGACTGAACTTGATAAGCAGTTTTGGAGAGTCATTCATTAGAACCTCATTCTTTCTCTGTGTGTGTGCATGTGTGTGTGTGTTTTGTTTGTTTGTTTTTAAGGGGGGAATGTTATACAACTGAATTTCCAAAAATTATTTTATTAGTTATTTTAATTGAGACTAATGCACCATTTTCTATCCCCTCCTCTTTTATTTATTATTTATCAATAGCACCATTCTTTTATCATACCTGTTGATTGACATTCTTGCCTTCATTTTCAGTTTCTAATCTTTTTTCCCTTGTTCCTCTATATGCTTATTTGTCAAATTCTGATGGGTTTTGGTACCCTGAAACCAAAAAATTAATGAAGCCTTGGATTTTTAATTTTTATTCCAAAAAACCTATAGCAATTAAAAATATGAAGTTATTTTGTTAAAGTGTTACTCCAATAAATTCAATAAAAAGGAAAATATGAAGTTAACTATAATTTATAATAATATGATTAAACATTTAACCAACTTCTGCAATGTACCTATGCTTAGATTTACTTCCCCCCCAAAAAAAGCTACAGTAAATGAGAGGATACAAAGCCCTGACATCTAGATCCCTAATTTCCCTTATTAGAAAATACCTATGTGGTGAAATCAGTGCTTTTTAAGCAAAAACACACAGCTTATGTTTCTACAATAGTTTACCTAAATAAGTGTACAATTTATCTCTCACTAATATGATCTGATCTGAGAACACTTATTTAACAGCAAATTCCATCAAGAAAAGCTTTCTGAACAAGAGAAACTGGAGACATTTGTATTAATTTTATGATCCCAAGTCACATCTCCAATTTTTGCAGAAATTCTAAAGGAGAAACCATTTCTGATAGAAAAATTATTGTTCAACTCCTTTTTTAGTACACATATCTCTCAAAATGACAATCTTTTAAAAATATTTTATTTATTTACTTTCAGAGAGAGAGGAAAGGAGGGAGAAAGAGGGAGAGAGACATGGATTTGTGAGAGAAACATTGACCAGCTGCCTCTTGTCTCTTGCCTCTTAGCCGACAATCGAGGTATGTGCCCTGATGGGGAATCAAACCAGCAACCTTTTAGTCCACAGGCCAGCAATCAATCTACTGAGCCACACCAGGCAGGGTTCAGAATGACTATTTAAATGACTTCTTTCCATTTTGACTCTGACAACAAAGGTAAAAACAGAGATATGGACACAATAAGATGTCCATGTGTAGTGAATTACCAACAAGACAATAATAGCAACACCTTAACACACCTTTCTTATACGCGCACCACAGAAGAGAAGGTGTGTTCTGATCCTAATGAGAAATATGGTCCAAAGGGTCTTTCTTAAAAATTTTTAAAGATTTTATTTATTTATTTTTAGAGAGAAAGGAAGGGAAAGAGAAGGAGAGAGAGAGAAATATCAACCGGTTGCCTTCCGCAGGTCCCAGCCAGGGGCGTGGCCCACAACTCTGACCAGGGATCTGACCAGGGATCTAACCAGCGACCTTCCAGTTTGTGGGGAAGATGCCCAAACCACTGAGCCACACTAGCCAGGGCCATCCATAGAGTCTTGAAAGCAGAAGAGTGTAGACTGATCAAGTAGTATAGGAAACCATTTAAACTTCGTGAATAAAAGAGTAATAAGCCAATGGCAGTATTTTAAAATACATAAAATAAAATAAACTTTTTAAGGATTATGAGTCTGATCCAATCAAGTCTGTGAGATAAATTAGGGAGACTCAGACAGCCAGATCATACTAATTTAGTTATCACACGGTAAGGGCCTAGAGCAGGCATCTCAGTAGACTATGGTGGAAATGGAGAAGCAGGACTTATAAATGAAAGGCAATTTTAAGAAAGAATTAACAGGATGTGGCAATATGAGGGAAAAAATAGGGCATGAAGGCATTAATATTCCTGTCATTGAAGATGTTCAGGCAGAGGCTAGAAACCCACTGGATGAAGACACGATCAAAAAGATGCAAGCAACACCTGGGAGAACCAGGAGGACAGGTGAACTAACGGGTTGCAGAGGGTTTTTCCTAGAAGGGAGTATAAATTTACAAAGTGGTTTTTAAAAATACTCCTAAATCCAAGTAACTGAGAGAGAATGTTACTCATTGAAATAGGCAAGCTGGGTGAAAGGAAGGGAGAGCTCATTTTGTAGAAGAAAAATTGAACAGCAGGAGGAGAACTTGGGTTGCAGCAATGTGAAAAAATATAGGTAGAGACCGTCAAGGGTGGTTAGATCATGACCAACAAGGTACTGAAAGAACCAAAGGGATGAAAACATGAATAATCAATGGAGCTCTCAGATCGACATAGCTAACTGTAACCATAGAGAATAGTTTTAATAGGACGGGGTGGGGGAACGCTAGGTGTCCAGGGAACTAGCAATTAGTGGTAGGAAGGCAAGGGGACCGTCTACCCCTTGAGGAGTTCTTTTTTAATTATTATTATTATTTTATTGCTGTTCACTTACAGTTGTCTGCATTTTCAGGAACTACTATAAAGGAGTTCTTAATGAAGGGTCAGAAAGGGTCATTAGATCAATTCAACAGGTGTTTTAGGGCCTAAATGACACCTTATTCAAAGCTACTTTCATCAGTTTATCTCCATGCTACATCCTGTTTGGCCAAAATCTACCCAACCTTGAAAATGTTCGTAGACTCTTTTCACTGTGCTCTGACACTTACATTAGACGAAGAACACCTTTGTCTTTCTAGACCATGGCAATTTTGAAGTTTATTGGCCATTTATTTTAGACAATGTTCCTCAGTTGAGTATGCCTGACATTTTCTCAAGATTTGACTGGGCTTATGCATCCCTGGCAAGAATGCCAGCGAAGTGGATGTGCCTGTCTCAGTACACGATGTCAGGGGGTACCTGATGCCAGTTTCTCTTATTACCAGATCTATTAGTCAGATCCGGCTACCCTAACAGAATACCATAGACTAGGTATCTTAAACAGCAGAAATTTATGTTTTTATAAGTCTGGAGGTTAGATGTCCCAAACAGAGGTCTGGCAGGGTTGATTTCTGGCATGAGCTCTCTTCAGCCTTAGCTTTCAGATGACTGCCTACCTTCTGTGTCCTCACATGGTAGACAGTAAACTCTGTTGTCTGTTCTTATAAGAGCGCTAATTCTGTCAGATCAAGGCCCTTATAACCTCATTCAATCTTAATTACTTTAGTAAAGACACTATCTCGAAATACAGTCAGGGGTTAGGGTTCAGCATATGGATTTGGGTGGGACAAAATTCAGTTCCAAGCACCAGGGATGTTATCTCTGATGGCACGTGATTGAGGCAGTGTCTGCTAGGTTTCTCCAAAATTATTATTTTGTCTTTGTAATGAATAAAATATCTTATGGGAGGATGTGTTGACAGTATGATGATCTCCTTTCTTATACTTTTATCCACTAATTTTAGCATCTGTCAGTGGTCTTTTGCCTACAATCATTATTACTGGGATCGTTGCCTCATATTGATTTTCTATTTCCATCGTTCCTTCTATATTTATTCACTGGAATTCTACTTAAGCAATAGTTGTCCTTTCTCCCTGACTTATTTATTTCTTCCATTATTTATTTACATCAAAATGGGTTCATGGATATTTATTTTATTCTGTGGGTTATATGTCATTAGGAAAAGCATTTAAAAGAAGGAGGGAGGGAGGGAAGAAAGATGCTGATTTTTCCTCAGTGACTTTTTATGGACTGGCACCAAAAGTCACTGTTACTACTATCTCATACATTATAAACTATAGGTACCTATAGTTTATAGGTAGTAGTTTTATAGTTAGAAGCAGTCTATTAAAAATTAGTTGGAATTAACAGAAGTACAGTGCTTACATATTGCAATTATTTAATATTACAATATAAAGATAGAAATTACATATTTGTAAACATAAATCGAAACTATTAACTCAAACTTCAAGAAATTGTCAAAACTGCTCAGTAGATTGAGCGCTGGCTTGCAAACCAAACAAAGTGTGGCCAGTCCGATTCCCAGTTTGGGTCCCAAGTATGAACAAGAGGCAACAGCACATTGTTTCTCTTCCTCTCTTTCTCCCTCCCTTCCCCTTTCTAAAAATAAATAAATAAAATCTTTAAAAAAAGAAATTGCCACAACTATTATATTTTCTTCCCAAATAGTACTTCTGACTCCAGCCTACCCTCTCTTCAATTCATCTCACATATCAGTGTCTGAGCACCAGAACAGCTGCCAAATTATCCACAAGGTCTTTTCAGATCACTAAGATTTCTGCATTTTGACTCAGCAATCTTACTTCTGGGAACATATCCGAAGGAACCCAATACACTAATTTGAAAGAATGTAAGCACCCTATATTCATTGCAGCATTATTTACAATTGCCAAGATATGGAAGCCGCCCAAGTGTCCATCAGTAGATGAGTGGATAAAACAACTATGTGACATTTACACAATGGAATATTACCTGGCTGTAAAAATATAAAAAAGTTTTACCCTTTGAGAGAGTATTGATGGACCTGGAGAACATTATGCTAAGTGAAATAAGCCAGTCAGGGAAAGACAAATACAATATGATTTCACTCGTATGTGGAATCTAATGAACAAACTGAACTAACAAGCAAAATAGAGACAGACTCATAGAGAGCAGGATGACAGCTAAGGGAGTGTGGGGTGGGGGGTGGAGGGATTGAGCAAAAAGGAAAAAGGACTCGTGGACATCAGTGTGTGATTTTGGGGCCGGTGGGATATAAGGGGCTAAATGGTAATAGAAAAATACAATTAAAAAAGATTTTGGAAACATTTATCTGAGATTTAAAAAAAAAATCTAGTGAATGTATAAAATTAAAATATTAATAGCATCATGTGCATTTTCTAAGGAAAAACTTCTAAAGACAATGTTTTATATACTTCTTTTAACCTGTTAAGGATTCCACAGAATAGTTTGGCTTTCAAATTAAAATCAAATAATAGTTTGATATCTATGTTTCTGAGACACTCTATTTGCCATCTCCATATCTGAAGATTTTCGTGTCCTTTTCAGAATTCCTCTACCTTCATTACATTTTAAGCCTCCTGTTCAAACTTATTTCAAATTAGATTACATGCATAATCCTTGTTCTTCATCAAATCCATGTGTTAAAATAGTCTGTTTTTTCTTTCCTATTTAGCTGAAAACTTCACTCACCTGATTGTAACCTTCAACAAGGCATGAATCATTTTTCTGGTTCACTGCTTCATGCTCAGTGTCTAGCATGGTACAATGACACAAAGTAGATGCTCAATAAATATTGAGTGAAAAAAGGATGAATGAACAGTAATTTCTTCAAGTCCAAATGTTAACCAACATGAACTTTGGTGAACGAAACACTAGCTGCTCTTTATGGAATACAGCGTAATCATTGAAGTTGTAGCACCGTTCACTGCACGTGCAGGGTGTACAGTGGGCCTGTGGTTTCTGTTGTGGTACTGCTGTTTTTAAGTTGGGGGAAGAGCTCAGGATAAAATGCAAAGGGGAGATGGGATGTCTCATTACACCAAATAGCTATCATATTCTAGACTAAGAGTGTAGACTTAGAAGCGAATGCTAAATATAAATAAAATTTTATGAATGTGCACAGACAAGAGTACTAACATGAACTATAATGCATTCTTATTTATTGTTGCTTCTCACACCTTCTTACAGCCTTCATTAATGCATATCTGATACTTTTCTTTGGCAACATCATACACTAATAATAACATTTTCTAATTATTTTAATTTCTTAATTAATCTAAGTACTAAATTATTTTGTTTTGTTTGTACTGATGGGTCGAAGTGCTTTAAAATGCCATGTTTTTATAGGTTGCTCCCCACCTCCCATGTGGGACTCCAAGCCCAAGGTGAAGGCCAAGGCCAGGGTGCCAGTGCCCAGACCATATGCACGAGGGCCCTATTGCTGTCTGCAGAGTGTGGTATATGCAGTACATGCTGGAGGAATAGACTTTGAAGGGGAAATCCAGTTGGTAACTAAATAACAGTGGCTACAATGCTCCTTTCTATCCCAGCCGTAATGGGCACTGCATTCCATTTCTGCTGGAAAGTGGAGCCAGGTGGTACGGCCAAACCCAATGGGATGGTACAGCCTACACTGAACCAACTGCTGTGAGCACACTGAAGTCTCACAGCTTCTGCTTTCTTATGGGCTAATCCAGAGTGTCAGGTGATGATGGCATCTCCAATCTGCACGAGTGTCACGAGGACTTTCACTCTTGCATTTGAAACTCAGCCCTAAATGTTGTCTGGGATGGAAAACATGATCAACTGGTGACCTACTGCCCTGTAATAGTGGCTGTTATCAACCAAATATTTGTGTCTCCCCAAAATTCATATGTTGAAGCCCTAGCACCCAATGTGATCATATACAGAGATGGGGCCTTTGGAAGATAATCAGGTGAGGTCATGGTGGTGGGCCCTGCATGATGGGATTAATGCTCTTATAAGGAGAGACACCAGAACGCTTCTCTTTCTCCCAGTGTGCACAAGGAAGAGGTCAGGCGAGCACACACAAGAAGGTAGCCATCTGCAAGCAAGGAAGAGAGTTCTCACCAGGCACCCACATTGGCTGTCACCTTGGTCTTGGACTTAACCAACTACCAAAACTATGAGAAATGAATTTCTGTTGTTTAAGCGTCCCAGTCTATGGCATTTTGTTTTGGCAGCCACCTAAGAGAGTGACCTTCGCGACACGCTTAGCCGCTGAACTGCCCCCCTCCCACCTCAAGCTGCTTTTCAGTGGTGCTCAGCCAGATGTCTTTCCCCATCACTCCCCATGGTCAAGTTCCATATGCAGCTAAAACCTAAGGCCCAGAAAGAGTCGATCAGATTATCTATTCTGCTTCCCAACTCCCCCTAAAAAAAAAGACATTATCTGGGCAAGAGTGTGGATTTGGGGTGATGAGAGTACAAATGTGCAAGACTGGACAATAATCAAATTCCAAATTATTCATGTGGAGACGGCCACCCATTTGGGGAAACAAACAAACAAACAAACAAACAGGAAAACCCTCCATTACTTCATGAACACCAAAAAATTTCTTGGATGTTAAATACCTACATATAAGAACAAAAACTATGTAACTATTAGAAGAAAACATAAAATATATTATATAAATCAAAAACCATGAAGGAAAAGCTTGCTAGACTTAAGTACATAAAAATTTAAAACTGCAACAAAAAAGAAAGATTAAACATGAAAAGATAAGTAACAATTAAAGAAAAATCCTTCTATATTTACTACAAAGGATTGTGAGTCAGAACATATACATGAAGCTCCTAACATTCAGTATAAAAACACAAAACAAATTTTATAAAATGAACAAAGGATTTAAACTAATCATTGAGAAGAGATAATACCAAAAAAATAAAATAAAATGAAATAAAGAAAAAAGAAAACAAAGAGGAAAATGCCCAATTTTACATTTTACTAATAATTAGGAAAGTACAAACTAAAGCAATATCAATAGCATTGTTTATCCTTCAGGTTGTTAATAGTAATGACAACATTCTGATAGAATCTCAGTGCCAGCAAAGGCTTGGAGCTCTTGTACACGTCTTGTAATGTGCCAAGAACTCTTCTCAGTGCTTTACAGGTATAAATCATTTAATCCTCATAATTGCCCCATGGGGTAGGTACTGTATTGTCAGTAGAATTTTCCAGTTGAACTAAAGGTTGTGGTTTAGTGATTTATCTTTATCCCAAGGTCCCACAGCTATTATTACAATACGATGCAAAGGAAGCGTTGTACACTATTTGACACCATTCTTTCTGTATAGTGTTTCTTCATAAGCTTTGTCTGTTTTTAGTGGATTAATTGTCCTTTAATTGAATTTTAAGTCTCCTTTGTACGTTAAGAACTATTTTTTCTCAGCTATTTATGTTGTAAATATGTTTTTTATTTTCTTATTTATTTCCTTATGACTTTTTTGTTGTATAGAAGTTTAAGATGATTTCGTAGCTGAATTTATCAATCTTTTTTCTTATGAAGTTTGATAAGTCCTTTTTTAAAATTTTTCTCTAAGTGTTTTGTCTACACTTCAAATTTTGAAAAGTCTAACATTATTGGCTGTTCTTTTTCTTAATAAAATTATAAAAACTACTGCACACAATTATTTAAAAACTTATTTATATATATGCCTAGAATTGTGCCATGTCCTTAAACCCATTGAATAAATATTGAGTAAATTTATGTTCAAATTTTACATGTCTAAATAATTCTTTTCTTCACTCAAAGCTTAAAATCAAAATTGATTTGGCACATCACATTAGTAAATATAATTATTGCAAAATGAAGTTTTAAGTATAACAAATTCTATATAACTCTTGCCATTTTACTAACAAGGTTGAAAGGTTTTTTTTAAAAAAATTATTGGCAGGACAGTAGTTGCTTCCTGAGGGGCCCAGAGGTAACAACAGACATTCGAGCCTTTGTGTCTGGAAAGAACCCTTTTGTGCAGTCCAGAAGCCCCAAAGATTCCCAGGCACCAGTTAAAGGGGTGTTTCCCAACTCTGAGTGACACCTGAATACATGTCATTCACAGCCAAAGAAGACTTTTAATGTGTTCAGGCAGGAGATTAAATAGAGAGCCTTTTCAGAAATGAGTGGCTGTGCCTTCAATTTGGAGTTCAATCAATTTCACCTGTTGCCAGAACTCTAAAGCTCTGTCTTGTTCTCTGTTCCGAGCTATATCTGCAACAATTGTGGCAAGAATAATTAAAGTCAACCATTGTTCTATATTCTTGATCATATATCTAAACTCCTAGAATGACTTAGAAATATACATAGTTTGAATTTTGGTGATTAATAATGACATTTTCAGCTGCCTAGAAAGTTAGTGATTACTTCTCAGAGTTCTGCATTTAAAAGTAAATAAATATACTAAAGGCATATAGTTGTAAAAATAAATGGTAATAAGACATAAATGAAACTATAAAGGCACTGTGCATAAGAATATACAATTAAGAGCTAAATAATAAAAATTTCAAAATTGTTATGAAAATCAGTGTAGGATAGAATGAGGAAGTTGAACTGGATCTAAGCTGATCTAAGCTGATGCTTTACAATTTTTTTTAATTCAAGAGGACTTCATGGAAAGAATAGAATGCAGGGTATGTAAAAGGATACTTGAGATATGCACGTGCAGAAAAATACAAGGGAAAACTTCAGCCTATAATATGATCAACAAATACAAAGTGCTCTTTTCTGTGTGTGTTTGGAACAGAGGAAGGTTGACTGGGCATTATAACAAGGTATCAGTACGTCAAGGATGCTTGTTGGATGGAGCTGTCAAGGCTGGCAGGAAACAATGGTTACTCACGGAGGAAAACAAGATCGGAACCTGAGCTGTGTGACCCACATTGGATGATATCCGGGAGGACCAATCTGATTATGTCACACTCATGTTGGAACTTCTTTTATAATTCCTCACTGCCTAAAAATAAAGTCCAAAACTCATAACAAAGTCCAATGAGGCCTTTTATATTATGGCCACAAGTTACCTTACGATTCTATTCATATTCCCATCTGCACCCCAGCCATTCCAAATTTGTCCCATGCTGTGTTCTTTTATTTCTCCATATCTTTTCTGCATGGTTTGTTTGTGTTTCTTCTCAACTAACCATCGTGCAAACTTGTGTTCATCAAATCAAACCTTAATGGCTCCTCTGAGAAGGATTTTGCTATTCTCCTAGAGAGCATTTCTTCTTCTCTTATTCTGTGATGTTTTTATTCTGGTAATAAATACTTATTATAATTCTTCCTTTCCCTCTGCTTGAGCTACTCAAACTCAGAGACGATGTCATCGTATTCACAAGATTAGTTACACAGCCTTCACCTCACACAGTTACCATTTTGATAGTGTGGTTGTGGTGAGAAAATTAAATCTCTACTCTTATAGTGACCTTTATTAAGATTGATCTTTGAAAGGTATACAAAAGTTGTGATTATTTTTTCTAATATTGTAATGTGAAAATTGTTTAAGAATATCGAATTATGCTATAAAATGAAAGAAAAGAGTGAAACTTATTAAAGGTCTAAATCATAGACAGTAAGTAAACTATTATTTTAAAATATGTAGTTGAAGAAGCTCACAGGATAGGAGCTTAAGGGATTGCATAAGGAATTGCTAAGAATAGCTAGGCTGTGCTAAGAATAGATAATGAGTATACAAGTAGCATGTAAAACATCAATAAACTCATAATATATATGAAACTTCAAATAAATAATCTTTGAGACATTCCAAAAACAGAAGGAATTAATAGAAAATATGGTAGTGTACTATTCCTACATGTAACCTTTTCTAAGTGTCTTAACCTAATCCATCTCTTTTCTCTGGTTTCACAGGGTTATACATTGATTTAGTTAACTTTGACTTGAACATCTTAATTTTGTCTATGAGTTTTTCTGTTGCATGAGAAAAGGGTCTTTTTGGACCCAGGAGAGACCCGCCCTGGTAGTATACTTGGAGGCTACCATTGCATCAAAGTACTTCTCCATGCAACAAATATAACCAGGTTCCATAAGCATCTTTGAAATTACATGCCAAAGGAAAAGTGAATAAATGGAGGATTAAGTGACATAAACTAACAAAACGATCTTTTCAATCAAGAACAAAGCATTGATGGTAGTTAAATAATCATAAAACATTTAAAATAAAGGTCATGATTGAGGAAATAATTTTCCTGTTAAATACTAAGAGCTTTGAGCCCTGCAGAAAATATTCAAGAGAGAGGTGTTGGGGTGGAGGGGATGAAAACCTCACCTGGGAGTCAGAACCGGAACTGTAATCTGGCCCCTGTCAATTCCTAGATGATTTACTTGAGTTGCTTAACTTTTCTGAGCCTTGGTTTTCTCACAAGTGAGAAAAACACCTCAGGTATTTTGCAGATGTAATTAACATTTACAATCACTTGACTTTAAGAATATTAGCCTTGATTATGTGCATAGGCCTCATCCAAGTAGTCAAAGACCTTGATATTGAAAACCAAGGTTTCCCTGAAAAGAAAGAATTCTGCCTCAAGACAAAAATCCTGCCCGAGTGTCCAGCCTTCTTCTTCTGGCCTGCTCTACAAGTTTCAGGTTTGCCAATCCCCATAATTGTGTAAGGCAGTTTCTTGAAATCTATCATCCATCTATCTATCTATCTATCTATCTATCATCTATCTATCTATCTATCTATCTATCTATCTATCTATCTATCTATCTATCATCTATCTGCTATTAGTCTGACTCTCTGGAGAATCCCAACTGATACACCTTTTCTGTTTCTATGTCACAGAAATAAGAAAGTATTTCAAAGACTTCAAAGTGCTATACCAATTTAAGGTATTATCTGTCATCCCCAATGTATCTCAAATCGATGAATAACAAATGTATTATGTTTCTGTAAAATCCTTCTTGTCAAAGGACACTGTAAATAATAGTTTGAACAGAAATGCCAGTTTTCAAAAGGGAAGACTGTGGAAAAGATTTGAATGATGCTATAAACAATTCTTTTAATTATTTATCCTGTGAGTATTAATTTAATAACAAAGATGTGAGGGAAAAACAGTGTCATTCTTTATTTCTCTTCACCATTCAATATTATTGAGTAAATTGTCTATTTAGATTTTTGACAGAAAGCTTTACTTACATTACTTATTTAATCTACAAATACATAGAACCTTCCCTCTAACCACCAAATCCCCCATTCTTTTCTTTGCTTTTTGTCCTACTATAAAATTTGTCATTTTGTTTAGTCCGGACTAGACAAGCAGTGACTGCTACCCCTAGGTGAGTTTGTCTTCAAAGAAAAGCTCGACTGTGGGTTCTACTCTTCATTCTGCTGAGTTTACCTTGAACAAGTTACTCAGATCTCTTCTTCTCTTGGGTGGTAATCTGGCTGATCAACCACTTAACACTGTTAACCAAGCAAATCATCTTTGCAACATGTGTCTCCCATCATCACTTCTCCACTTCCCATAAGCCTCATATCAGAATTAATCTTATTACTTGAGAGATACAGCTCATTTTGGATTCCAAACAGCCCTTGTTTATAAGACTTGGTTCAACTATTTGTTTTGCTCCCAAAATTAAACCTACCTTCAAAGGGTAAAGTTTGACAAACAGTAAACTTTTATTTTATTTCATTTTTTAATTTTATTGTTGTTCAGTTGCAGTTGTCCCAAATTTTCCCCCATTGCTGTCCTGTGCCCCATGCCCCCTACTTCCACAGTCAATCCCCACCCTGTTGTTCGTGTCCATGGGTCCTTTATACATGTTCCTTAAAACCCAATTTATAATTGGAAGACTGTTCTCAAATGAGTATTTCTAAAATTATTTGTAGCAGTGGCCTCAATAGATCAAGTAATTGAACTTGATGGTATCAGTGATTGTGTGAAAAAGAAAAATGTGTATTGAAATGTTTATATTCTGATAGGGTCATTTAAGAAAAATAACCATACCTCATTATTCACTGTTTTAAAAATACAGATTCTTTTCATATATCCCAAGAAGAGATCCCAAGAACAGATTACTTGTATGGAACAAACAATAGTTCATCTGTTAGGCTCATCTGTTCATCTGTTACGAATGTAACAGAAAATAATCAAAAGCAAATCATGTTCAGACCAAATATTAAATACTGCTTGAATGAATTTGCACAGCTATACTTAAAGTTGAATTTTCTTCTCTAGTCTTTATAAACAGTCATTAACTTGGAATTATCATAAAAATAAAAGCAGTATCTACTTTGCTGGGAGCAATAACACGAATAACTGATTACATAATTCTTCTTTTCTATCTTTGTTTTTCATCCTTGATCCTCAATATTCTTCTATAAATTATCAAATATGTTAGTATGTCATCTCAAAAAATATATAACCTTTCATTGTCATGCTTTTTTCATACAATAGATTCTTTTAAGTAGTCTTGATATCCTTGAAAATCTTGTAGCAAACAGGAATATTTTCTTATTTTAATTTCTAGAAATTAAAAAAATACCCTTTGGCTAAATTCTAATCTTTCCTAATTATGTATTTTTAATGCTGTAAAAACTGATAAAATGTATTGAGATGTATGTCAATCACCTCTTTTTTTAATGTAGGATTTCTTTGTTTCTTTCTTTTTTTTTACTTTAAATCCACCTCTTTATTTTGTTATGCAATCATATTCTCTGTGTCTTTTCTCCAAATACCCAAAGACTCCAATTTAATATAAATTAAATACATATAAAGATACATATAGAGATATAAAGATAGCAACAAGAATTGGTATGCCTAGATAATTTCACCTAGACATTGCAGGATTTTGTAGGTTTGTCTTTTGCTTTTACCCCTTGCTTAAAATCTGAAGTTTCCAGATTATGTATGCATTGTTAGATTTAAGCTCTATGAGAACCGGGGCATGTTCTTCCTTGCATCCCTTGAATTCCCAGCGTCCCCAACCAAAGCTCTATAAATACCTGAATGAGAGAATGAAGTGAAGAGAAAGAATATATTATTTTTTTGATCAAAGCTTGTTCTGATTCTAGAAGGCCTAGAAGATTCCGAAGGCCTAGAATTCATAAACTACACCTACCTTCTTTCACTGCCTCTCCTGTATAATTAACAGGACATCTCTAGAGCCATAGCTTACCGCAGGGTCCTTCTCTTTCCTTGTTAGATGTGCTCCTAAAGGGCTCCAGGGTAATGATTAAAAGGATGGGGTTCTAGAGTTGATAAACCAGAGTTTCAACCCAGCTCAGTCATTCATCACTAGTGTGACCTTGTAATGAACCTCTCCCGAAGTTCAATTTCCTCAGCTATAAAATGGGGATAGTAATGATCCCTATTCCAGAAGCTTATAGGGTTGATTAAATGAGATAATTCACCTAAAACATTTGGTGATGCTCGGCACCAAAGGAAGCACATGATGAGTGCTATGCATTATCATTTTCCCTACTACCATGATTGCATTTCTACTTAACTATAAGCTCCATGACAGATATAGTCATTATATTTTAAACTTTGTACCTCCAGTACCTATCATAATACTTGGTGAATGTTTATCGAACCGAACTATGTTTATCAACTACACAGAAAAGTGTACAGGATAAATGTTCTTTATTTTTCCTGATTTCTTGTGCAGGAAAGAAACGGTATGCTTGGCCTATGAATCACAAAGACTGATTGCCTGATTGAGAGTTCTAAACTAAAAATTAAATGCTGAACTCTTGAACAGTGAGAGAAGTTGGACTATAACTTAAAAGTGAGAGCAAAAGCTAAGCAAAAATATACTTGCATGTGTATAATCTGTTTTTCCTTGCATTTGCTTCTTGGTTTTATGTTATTTTTTTAAATATTTTATTTATTTATCTTTAGAGGAGAAGGGAAGGAGAGAGGGAGAGAAATATCAATGTATGGTTGCCTCTCGTGAGTCCCCTGCTGGGAACTGGCCTGCAACCCAGGCATGTGCCCTGACTGGGAATCGAACCGCAATGCTTTGATTCGCAGGCCCGAGCTCAATCCACTGAGCTATACCAGCCAGGGCTGCTTCTTGGTTTTAAAAGCAACACAGGAAGAGGGAGTGGGTGATGCCAGAGAAACGTGAAGTTTATTTACTTTATTTCACCCTATATTTTATGTTAAGGGACTATTGCCGTTGGTTTTGTAGTAAAGCAATTTCCCCCACCCACATGCACAACTTTGGTAATTCTTCGGCCACGGCTAACTGCCCATCTTTCCACATTACTTGAAAGAAGTTTCAAGAAGGTCTCCTTAAGGAAATTCACTATGTAAATGCATGATGCTAAGAATCGTAAGATCACTAGGATCCCTCTCATTGATTGTGAATTGCTTGCTAAGTAACCTTTATCTGCACAACCGCAGGGTTTACGCGGCACAGACCCCGCCATAGCAAGGGCCGTCAGTGGGCATACATAGTGATAGTTTTCATTCTCAATACGCTGGAATGTTGATCTTTCCAGATTCCTCAGGCAGCATAACAAAATGACTTTGAATTTCATGCACAGTCCACTTTCAGTACTCCTCTCGGCTGTCAGCTCAGAGCTCAACTGATAAAGTGATTCCACCAGACTAAGGTGGGGCTTAGGAAAACATTACATCATTTTGTACACACTGAGCGGCGAAGGGATCTCACACAGTAACTCCACCAGCAGCTTGTCCAGTGAACATTTCAATGACTCAAATGGTAATGATTCTACCATTGCTTGAGAAAATAGTTTGTAAGCTACTCATCTGGCTCTTAGGAAACTTAGACATAGTGAGTCTCTGAGCTGCTGAAAACATTGAGATCACCAAATCCAACCTTCTTGGTTTTGAAATGTATCCAACATCTAGTAGGTGGAACAATTGGAACTAAAACCCAGGTGTCCCATTCTTTGCATTACCTGACACCGATTCCTAATTATTTAAGGTAAAAATAAGCAATTTTCTTTAAGACCACTCTTCTGTTCCCTCTGTAGTATAATTAAGGATGTATCTTCCAGGAAACTTTTCTCATAACAGAAAACTATTCAATTTTATGCTTATGTTTTTGACATCATAGTGTCTATTCAGTTTTTTAATATGTTCATAAAATATTTAGAATTTCTTTTGAAGAAATTATTGTGTGGTAAGACATTACATTTAAGTCTTTAAAAATACTAAAACTAATTGAAGTTCGTGCCACTGAATGAAATGTGTTACTCATTTTAGGAATGTAGCTTTAGACCCATTTTAAAGCTAAGACTTGGGCATAAAATATGTACACTGCCCTGGCTGGTGTGGCTCAGTGAATTGAGCACTGGCCTGAGAACCGAAAGGGTGCTAGTTCAATCCCCAGCTGGGGCACATGCCTGGGTTGTAGGCCAGGTTGCCAGTTAGGGATATGCAAGAGGCAACCAATCTGTTTCTCCACCAATTTATGTTTCTCTCACACATCAATGTTTCTCTCCCTCTCTTTCTCCCTCCCCCTCTCTCTAAAAAATAAATAATTTTTTAAACATTAAAAAAACTACATATGTACACTAACAAATGTCTTTAAATATCATGGAAAACTGTTTCATTGTACAGCAAGCTAGCCAACTTATCCTTTGCCAATAACTACACTGATAATGAAAATATAATTTGAAAGTATAATTTCATTTTTCTTAAACAGTTTGTGGAGTCTTAACCATTAAATGAGTTACTATATATTATAGCTTCAGATTGTTCACGTGGAGTCCAACATTTTGTATGTGATCACCAGGGCATTGAATTTGTGAAGGTCACATGACCTTAACTGCTTGAGGGAGCACAGCCTCCAAAATGACTCTTTCTCTTGGAGTTCTCCAGGGCTCTTCACTTATGAACAGCATCTGACCACTTAACCCAAGAGACAAAATCTTACTGGCTGAAGTTTCCAGGGAATCATCTTCTTGGAACATAGCCATTATCAAGAAAGTCCTCCCCTTGGAATAGTATCAAGATCCAGACTACCTTGTCCCCCTGCAAAGCTGAGTGACGACTATACCATTTGGAGTCACAATACTCTTGGGTTTAAATGCTGCCCCTGTCACTTACTAGTTGTGTCACCTTGGACAAATTAAGGAATCTTGTAGTGACACAGTTTGCTCATATATTAAGAAGATAATTCCTACCTTTCAAGGGTGTCATAATGATTATATAAATGGATATTGATAAACTGCCTCCAGAGCCTAAAACATAGTAGGTTCTGAATAAATGGTACTTACTAATCATGGTGTTATCCCTCAAACAGCAAGTCACTCCTCCTGCCTTCCAAGTCTTCAAGTACTTACAGGTCCTCACATTTCCACTGACCCAAACTCATGCTAATGATTAGGTGGTCATATTTTCTCAGCATTACTTTTTAGGCTAATTGATCTCTTTTTTCTTAACTAAGGAATGTAACCCCTAGTTATCACAGTTCTTCATTATAACAAGACTTTCCAGCCCAGTGCTTTCCCTCTGGAAGACCAGCCCCTTAATTACGTACTTTTCCCTGAGCCCCAAAGCCAGAGATTTCAGAGATCCTTATGAAGAGTAATTAAACCTGTTACTATTCCTGCTGCAAAGCTGCCTTTATTTTAGACTACTGAACTGAGGGTTAACTGTTTTATCACAGAACAAAACACTAGAAAATCAGGATGTGGAAGCCAACAAGCTAGATTACCAGCTCTTTGTGGTACTGAAAGAACACTTCCATTGAGTGACCGATTTCCTTTTCTGTGGGACTTCAACAATAGCTAGTGAGAATCTGCCTAGAGACAGGAGCACCTTCCTGCAGGGCTCCTGCAGTGCAAGCACCTCGCAGACAATTCCCCATTGACTTGAACTGTAGAACGGGGCAGACTGGCCCGCTACTTAAGAAGGGCAAGTCAACCTGATTAACCATTGCACTTGTTCCTAGCTTTCCTACGGCAACAGCTTTTTGTCTATATTGCTTAATCACTGAATATTTATGGTGCGGGTTTCCTGCTTAGAAAAACCTAGCTAGTTTTCATTAAATTTAATTTACTTTTATCAGATTACTTAATTTTGTCTATTTTTCCAGGTCATTGGCATTATACATAATCTGGCTCAAATTTTGATATATTGCTCCTTGGCACATAAATGAAAATGTCTCCACATTCTTTAGTATACAGTGATTTATTTATTTATTTTTTTTGTTTTCACAAGCAGGTTAAAAGGAAGAGAAAATATATCCTTTTTTTTTTGATGAATGTTTTGTACTTTATTAAGAGTTTTGTGCCAAAACCCAAAATGAATTACCCTTTATAAACCAATCTCTGAAATTATAATTTTTTAAAAGATTTTATTTATTTTTTTTGTGAGGGGGAAGAGAGGGAGAGAAACATCAATGTGTGGTTGCCTCTTGCATGCCCCCCTACTGGGGACCTGGCCCATAACCCAGTCATGTGCCCTGACAGGGAATCAAACCGGTGACCCTTTGGTTCACAGGCCAGCACTCAATCCACTGAGAAACACCAAGCCAGGGTTGAAATTACCAATTTAATGTTAGAACAGTTGAATTTTATTATCAGAGTCAGAAGAAATCGAAATAAAGGAAAATTCTCAAAATTATCATGTGTAATATATATAACATATTATATGGGGTTGGTCCAGAAAAAGTCAAGCCATTATTAATATAATGAGAACAGTTTGAAGGACATCAGTGTAACCTGGCAGCCAAGGAGAGTGGGCTGGAGTGCCCATGAGTGAACAATGACGACTTCACTGTACTAGTCAGTGAGGGCAGTAAACATGCTTTACTGAGTGAGCATGTGCACCACGTGGCCATACCATTCAAAATGACTGAGTGAGTAGAGCTACGAATCTGCATCAAATTTTGCATTAAGCTTGAACATTCCTCTGCAGAAACTGTTCACATGATTCAGAAGGCCACAGCTATGGGCAACTGGTGATTGGCAGCTTCATCATGACAACATGCCTGCTCATGTGTCATGTCTTATGCAGAGTTTTTTGGAGAAACATCAAATCACCCAGGTGACTCAGCTCCCCCACAGCCCAGATTTGGTGCCCTGTGACTTTTGGCTTTTCCCCAAATTAATATCACCTTTGAAAGGGAAGACATTTCAGGCCATTGATGAGATTCAGGAAAATACGACAGGGCAGCTGATGGTGATTGGAACTGTGTGAGGTTCCAGGGTGCCTACTTTGAAGGAGACTGAGGCTTCATTGTCCTATGTACAGTGTTTCTTGTATCATCTTCAATAAATGGCTCTATTTTTCATATTACATAGATGGACACTTTCTGGACAGACCTTATGTATAACTATTACTTAACGTGCGTGTGTGTGTGTGTGTAAAATACTCTGATGTAAATTTTGAACTAAAGCAAATCTAACCCTATTATATGGACTGATTATGATGATACGATGTCTAGTGGGTTTACATACCATTTTCTTGGCATTTTGAATTTGAGCTCTTTAATAATTAAAAATATTTTTCCCCAGCATAAGTTCAGTGATTGTTAGGTATGTATTTTAAAAACAGAGCAGATGAATGGAAAAATAAAACACAGATTGTACTGGTTAACCATCATTATTTATTACCTTAAATCTTCACCTTGGTGAACACATTTGTTTTACAAAATTCTTCACTCTATTGTGCTTATCTTCAGTGTTGGTATAAAAAGAATTTAACCTAAAAATGATAGTTCATGCTTGGTGATTTGGACATTTGGAATTATCTATCCTAATATACAATCAATTTCAGTTCATAATATCGGTGTATATTTAATAAAAAACCTACACAATTCCTGTGGCTGTTTATTCTTTATGATAAAATTGAAGATAGATTGTACCATAAACAGTTTTCTTGATTACTCACAAATGTTGAGGGTGAAAAAAATGGGTCCAGTTGAAATAGAGTTCTTTCTAGCACATGTTTGCTGTCACTTAATGCTAGCAAATAGTGAAAACACTGTCCAAGAGCATGCTTTTCTAGCTAGTAAACCAGGTTCCAAATGTTTCCCAGTTTAATACAAATACATGCATTCAGAAAAGGAAATTGCTGTGTCAGGTGTGAGAATGTGCCAGGCAGATTGTTTCCTGTTTTGGAAATCTTTGTGCTCAGTGGGAGCTGAGATGGTTCTATTCATCCTCTACATGGGGAATTGGCCAGCTCAGTGAGAATGACTTCCAAATATTTCAGTGGAATTAAAGCCAAGGTTGTGAGACTCACTGGATACATAAATATAAAGCATTTCGGCTCTTTTCCTATAAATTTAAAGTGTTTATTTCTATATGCTGTGGGGTTTTTTTTTAACTTTTTCACACTTTGCATCTTTATATCAATAGAACTTAGACTTTGAATTTAAATTTCCATTTATGCTATCAATCTTATAAAATCCCTCTGGTAATATGAGATTTAATTTTACAGTCCCAGGAAATTTTTGCCTAATCACAGTAGTAGAGGCACAAAGTTTTAGAAATGACATTTTAGCCAGAAACTCCATTTTCCAAATCATATTTTCTATGTAACCTGCTATTAATAAGGAAACTAATCAATTTAAATTTTATATTACTCTCAACTGTTACCATATTCATTGTTTTCTACACTCAGTATTCTAACCTCTCTTCCTTTAGTAACTGTATCATATTCTTTGTTTTTGTTTGTGTTTCAGAACTTCCCCCTGACTACCTGTTCAGAGCTGGAGCTGCCAATGAATGGTCCTGCCAGTCACTTCCAGTTCCAGGGTTGGACCAAGCCAGGAGAACAGCAGTCACCCCCAAGAGTTTGCCAACTAAGCAAGGAAGGGACCATGTGAAAGGAGGTATCTGATTATTAGATACACTAGCTAATTTTGAAATTGTCTGTGATAATTTATTCTGTAGCGTTTCATAAATTGATTTAAAAATTCCTCCTTACATAACAAAAAGTAGAGAGTAAACTATTGTTATATTTGCTCTTTATATTAATATGTAATTTAACACTTTTAGGAAGCAACCTGTTTCTTTCTGCTGCTGCTAAGTTTGTGAAGTTTCCTTGATTGAGGCTCTCCCTAGTACATCACACAAATTCTTTTTAAGTTCGAAGCAGTTGTTGATTTACTTTTGCCAAGCAGCAGCTCCTGTGCTTCAACTCAGCAATGATAGAAAATCGCAATTGTTTCTGCTGAATTAGTTCTTGAAGTTGTTCATTTGTGACGAGCAGAGCTCGGTGACAGGGCCACTTCCGCCACTTCCTCACTGCCTTGTTTCCGCTTAAGGCCTAGGACCACCCACTGAGTGGGGAAAGGCAGGGAGGCTATTTACACTTATTTTACAAAGGAAAACAATTCTGTGCACCTGTTGCACAGCTGTAGTGTCAGCCTAACAGGGGCAAAGCGTGCAGGGAGTGTCCTCCACAGTTAGTCCTCTCACTTGAGGTGTAAATGCTTTGCTGTGTCAAGAATTTCCATGGATAGCATTAGACCTAACAATACTCTTTAATGAATTTTCCTGTGAGAAATTCTATCCTGGCTTTTCTCTTTAATTTGTGGAAGCTCATAGAGAATAGCTGCTTTCCAAAGGTAGGCAACTTCATAAAATATCTCACGTAATGAAAAATTTTTACAGGGATAAACTGAGAGAAAATGGTAGACAGAAAGTGACTTTTGAGCCATTTCCATCATCATGGAAAGTTCTATTGGACAATGCTGCATTAGAGATCCCTATTTCATAAAAATCATTTTAAATTAAGTTTTGTGTACAATTTTTAAGTTCACACCAAGTTATATTTTACCTTAGGTCTTAAAGAGTCTTTATATTGTTTGTGTATCAAAAGTAGAACAACAACAAAATGATATGTTCTTACCCTGGAGTATTGGTCGGCAATGAAAATGAACAATTTACAAGTACGCACAAACATGGATATGCCTCGTAATCATAATGCTGAGAAAAATATTTGATACAAAACTATTAGTAATGTGCGTTTATAGAAAGTTCAGGAAAAGGGATACAGCCATAGGCTGGTAAAAGGAACTGTAACAAAATCAAGCATGATTATTATAAAGTTATAATAATGGTTTCACCTGGGGGAAGGGAGGAGGCTCCACTCTAGCAGGCATACGTGAGCAGAGAGAATAAATGTTCTATTTCCTAACCTGTGTGATGGTAACATCTGCATTTTTAAAAATAAACTGTCCAAAATTTCTTTTAATTGCAATTAAAAACAGGCTAAAAAATCACTGTCTCAGTTGACTAAAATTGCCTACTTTCTTAGCAAGTCCTTTTAAAACTGAAACAACTGAGGGATTATTCATAACGGCATGGACCCCAGATGTGACTGTGCAGATTGTAAGTGTGCAAGCTGAAGTGTTACCTTTTAGTGATGAAAGGGAATCCTTAATTATAAAATGTTAGCAGGTTAAAAAAAAGTTGGCACTATATTACAGTAGACATACTTAAACAAAAATAAGATCTCTTATTCCCCGGGGGCTTACATAAACTAAATGGCACATTTTCATTCTGTAAGTGCTAGATATTTTAAATATCTTTGCTGAGTTGCTATAATTTTCTTCTAGGCGTCATGTTAAATAAAAGATTAATAGAAGTGTTCGTAGATTTAGAAGTTGATACTGATCAGTTGGCAGCACTTGCTAAAAACAAGTTAGCATAGTCTTCTACTACCATGAAATCCAGACTAGGTTCAAACATTTCAGTCGAAATGCTTCAAATATTCAAAATAGTCTCTTGTGCTATTATAAATTGGAATGCTTTGAGGTTTTATCACCAGATACCTGTGCAGCAAGAAGAATGATTCGTACTCAATTATTCCTAGCCCCTGAGGTGGTTATTCATAGGAGGTGAATGTGAATACATAGCAGACCCGCCGTGATGTGGAGAATGACTACCCTCCCCAATGAATGCTCTTGCAACTTAATGCCCCACTCCACTCTCTCTCATCATCCCAGAGTTGATGAATGTTAAACTGCATGACCTTTGGCATCTCCATGCCTTCAGCTACTGTGTGGTGACTCTTTTTGATTACAAGTTAGAAAACTCAACTCAAAGTAGATTAAGAGAAAGAGAATTTTTTAAAACTCTTCAAGAAGATATTACATACTTATTTTACAATTCCAGACCCAGAAGCAGTAACTGCTATTAAAATCTGGCTGTGCATCATTGCAGATTTTACACATATCTATATGCACACATTTTTCTTCACATAGGCTGATCCATCAATATTGCTCTTTCAATGTTTCTTTTTTTAAAAAACGTTTTAGAGAGAGGGGACGGGAGGGAGAGAGGGAGAGAAACATTGATGGGAGAGATATCGATTGGCTGTCTCTCATTCACGCCCTCACCAGGGAAGAACCCACAACCCAGGCATGTGCTCTGACCAGGAATTGTACTGGTGACCTTTTGCTTGCCAGGATGACGCCCAGCCAACCCAGCCACGCCTGCCAGGGCTCATTGTTTCTTTTTATTTAATGGAAAACTCTTTCAAGGCAGTACTCAAGAGTAAAGAGCTTCCTCACTTCATGACTGCATCAGGTTGATGGACATTTAGGATATTTCCAGTTTTAAATGAGAATTTACAGATATTATACTGGAACTATCAGTAAAGTCTACCATGCAGAATCCCAGGAAAAGTCAACTATCAGCAAGAATGGAGGAACCAAGACAAACTTCAAAGTGGAAATGCTTTGACTTTCCTCCTAGAGCTCTGTGATGGATATGGCTCTCAGTTCAAGTTCTCTGGAGGGTATCAGATTGTTCCAAATAGACTCGGGTGCTACACTTGGTCCAGTTAGGTTTGGCCAAGGGGCCAGAGTCACACAGATAAAAATATGGCTGTTAAGAACCAACACCTGAGGCAGGATGCAGAGCCCATATCTTACTTGATTTTGTCTTTGTAGTGCTTACACAGTGTCTTACCATCTCCATAAATGGAGTTGTGACAGAGTTGCCTCTGCAAGAAGTTCTCCTCTTGTCTTCCCCCTTTACTTCAGTGTTTTACTGATAGTGTTGGTACTGTGCGCTAAATTTAAAGGTGCTTGTGTGATAGGCAGGCCCTGAAGCTGAGGTCCAGAGTGGGCCAACCCTGGGGAGCTGCATGCAGTACGGGAGGGGAAGGAAGTGTGTATCAGACCTGAGTCACAGATCATTGCTTTCCATATCCAACACACTCACCTCTCCTTGTTTTTTCTAGCTCCAGACCTACATGTTTGTTTGACTCCTTACCAACGCCTCCACCTAAACATCCAACAGGCGCTTCAAATCAGCATTTCCAACACTAAGTTTATCTTCTTCTCACAGACCTCTCTACTTGTCCTGGGTTAGCTCAATTAACAGTATCTCCTGCCAACCCCTTCCTGACCCCTGCTTTGTAATCAGTGCCCAATCCCTGTCAGGTCTTCCTTTAAGGTTCATCAGATCGCCCTGTTTTTATCCAGTCCATCGCCACTGCTCTAGCTTAGGCTACCATCTTCTGCAGCCTGAACAACTCAATCTCCACTCATCTAACTCAACTACCTTTAGTCTGGCTCCCTAAAATCAGTCCCAGCCCTGCAGCCTGTGAGAGCAAAACCTTTTCTTGCAACTCTTTTCTTCAGCATGAAGCCCAAAGTCCTTAGCATACTGCATAGCATAGTCCTTCAGCACAAGATAGCTTTGCACGGCCTGTAAAACTTTTCATAAACTGTCAGCTTCTTCCATCCAAGCCTTTCTACCCTCCTTCCTTATTACCCTTTCTATTTCCTTGTAGCTTCCTAATTTCTTGCCTCTAGAGAAATGGTTCTGATCTTTGACTGTACATTATAGTCATCTGGACAGCTTTAAAAAAAAATCTCACTGCCCAGGTCATCCCAGAGCAATTAAATCAGAACCTCTGGAGTGGCGCCCAGGGTTCAATGTTTTTAGAGCTCCCCAGATAATCCAATATGCAACTAAGTTTGAGAGGCTCTGGAAATCTTTGCGTGTGGTCACTTTGTGTTCCTGACCCACTTCCATCCTACTTTGTTTATTCTTGTCCCCCTTCTCCAAGCTTTAGCTTCTCTAATTCATCCCTACTCATCTTACAACCCAGATATGCTGGGAAGCCTTTCTGGACCACAGAGAATAAGCTGTGTGAATCAATGCAGAGTTTTAAATAATGAAACTCTCAAGAGTTCTAAATTTATATCTATAAGTTATCCTTTGGACTAATTAATACCCATGTCATAATCATTTTGAAGATTCCACTGTGCTTGTCAGGCTAATAATAAGCATATTAATTAAGTAAACTACCACCATTAGAGTTTGTGTTAGATGATCTGTCTACATTTTCTCATTTAATCTTCTGAACAATTCAGAAAGTGTTAAAATCTCATTTTACTGCCGAGAAAACTGAAGCTCAGATAGCCTAACAAATTTTTCAGATACATACTAAAGCTAAAATATAGATACTAGTACAAACCATAAAAAACAGAATATAAAACATACCAAGATTCATTTAATAAAAAATCAGAATACTATAAATGAAAAGTTTAGCAATCTTTAAAACAAAAAACTTTTTTGAAATGTATGTTTTTAAAATGTCAGATGCTTATGGAGAAAACTACTCAGCAGCATAGCAGAATGAGAAATAATGTCAGAAACAACAGCTACTATAATGATTTTTATGACATTTTGATTAGCACATAAAGAGTCAGATAAGAGAAAGGCAAATTTGTTTACATTGCTGTAAATCGAAAAACAGTTCTTTTACAATTCTAATGCATATTGAAGGGGGCTTCATTTCAAACACAAGAGTTAGGAACAGAAGCTTAGAAAGAATTTTTAGAAGTTTCAATACAACAAAGATCTTTCTATCTTCTTCGTGGCTGACAGAGATTAAGATTTCAGAACCAGAACATACACCACACCCTCTTTATTCTCCACTCCTGTCTCTCCCCACTCCTTTCCTCCCCTCCCCCCAGCTCTGACAATCTCTCTTTATTTTTCCAGCTTGCACTGTTTGTTCACCTCCTGTGTAATTACCATAAATAATGAGCAAGATAGGACCTGTGTGGTACAAATGCCACACCTAGGTTGTGTTGTGAGCAACCATTTAAGTGGTAGCAACCTAAACGTTTGCACACTTCTTTCCACAATGTCCCATACTTAAGTATTTCACAACAAGTAAGTCTTTTAAAATTCAACAGGTAAAATACCTGAATGCCTCTCCGTGGTTGATACCTGACCCAAAAGATACCTTCCCCTATTCATTGAAAGGTTGACTGGCCAAAACACTTGACTCTACATGCCTGAGATGGCTGTTGACTGCAGCTCAGAATGATTCCTTCAATTTAAGAACAAAACACACACACACACAAATTGTTCTTCCCTATTAAGAACTGAGCAGGGAAACAAAAGGCTTCATTCAGCTGTAAATCCTGTAAAAGCAGGGTATGGTACCTTCTGCCAAGAATAAAGTAGAACAATCAGCAGTGTGACTTCAGGGATTATAAAATCTCAAGAAAGAAATATTCTGGTACTTTCTTGAGCCAGATATTAGTGTAATAGGAAAAAATAAATAGATAACAGAGTTTCCCATTAGGGGTTTCTTTGGTTCATCTTCTGCCTACACAGCCAGGCTCAGGACGTTAATAAGAGTTATTCTTCCCTCTCCTTGTGCTCTGTCGAGTACTCTGTGTGTCCTTCCAGCTGCAAGCCAATGCTTTTATCCCTGTTTTCATCCTAAAGAAAGTGTGAGCTTCTTTAGTATGTAATAATGAGTCTCCAGTTTTGGAGAGTTGTAAAACTCTGAGTTCCAAATCACTAATACCACTCACCTCTACCCCCCCGCCACACATATATATGGGGCGCAAGGTGTGCAAGAAGACAAAATTATACCATTAGATGAAGCCAAATAAATCAGTCAAACCCCGTAACTTAAAATTAAGAAATTACTGGTCAGAAAGAGAATTTATTTGCTCAAAAATCACACTAGCTACTGGTAAACTAAAATAGGATTCAAATTTCATGAGTTCCAGCCAAGTGTATTTCCTATGGCTAATTATCTTAGTAAAATTAATTTTGTATATAAAATTTCATAATATCTCTTAAGGTAACTGGAGACACCTGGGTTATCCCAAAACAAGCGATGGGATCACCACCAAAGAGAAGCATCAGATTTAACTGAAATTTTAAAAAATTCAGTTTTGTGCTGCGCTTCTTTACAAGTTTGCTAATACCAGATTTTTTTCCCCTTTTCTTTTTCAGTATCTGGGTTAAGGTGGCACAATCCCTGGGTAATCTGTTTCTTATCATCCTTTTGCAATGCAATTTCAACTCTTGCATTTTCCCTTGATCTGTCACTGTCATCCTTTGAATTGACTAACCATTACCCACTCTAGATGGTATTCAAACTAGATGGTATAGCCTCTCTGGAAGAACTACTGAGAAACTTGATGAGGAAGATTACCTGCTTACCTAAATTGTTGCTCCTTAACTCTTTGTGTTTAATGTAGCTCTCCTTCTTGATCCAGGTAGGTGACTTCTGGAATAAACCCACTGGGCCAAATCCATTCTGAAAACCTTTAAAGAAAGTGTTGCCAGACTAAAGGTCCATTTGCCTGTTCACATCAGAGCCCAATAAAATGAAAACAGGAACTTGCTGCAAAGAAAATAGGGTTTTATTTATAGGAAGTGGACCCAGGCCTGAAGACAGGTGAGCTAACGCTCAAAGACCCTGCTCCCCATGTGTTATATAGGGGAAAAGTCATTAGTTGTGGTAACTAGGGGAGTAGGACCATGGACAGGCTCATGGCCTCTGTTGACCAGTCAACACTAGGGTAGTGGGTAGTCTATCGGTGCAGCTGGTCTTGATGTCAGCCGTGGAGTTGCTTCACCTGGTTTCACTGTTTTTCTGCACCTGGAGCTGAAAAACTACTGAGGCCTAGATGTTATCTCTACTTTGACTGAAACTGTCTCTGTGGTCAACAGACCAAAGGCCTTGTTCCCAGAGATTATTTGATGCCAACCAGGGCCTCAGTGTCCTGAGGGCTTAATGATTGAAGGACTGGTCCTGCAAGGGAGAAGGGGGCAGGTGAGTCAGAATGCTGGATGAGGCCAGTTTGAATCAAAAGAAAAGAAAGGAGAAAACATCATATCAGAGAAATGAAGTTTCTACGTGGTTACAGGATCTTGTTTCAGCTTCTGACTCATTTGCCAAACATCAAAGAAATCCCTATGTCTCTTCTTTGGCTGCTCCAATCACCCACTGATTTGGATGTCAACCTCATGAAATCAAGGCATGACTGTTCATACTTGGTAGCACTTAGTTCAGTGCCATATCCATGATGTGTCATTAAGTGCTAACTCTGTAAGCACATGTGATGAGTGCACCCAGATGCAATTCCAGGCAACAATTCCAGGCTCTCTGGTATCTGAGGCATCCAGCAGGCACATAACATATTAATTACCCCCAAATCTGGCCAATCATGCTGCTTCTTCACTGCTAACCTGAGCTTTTCATTGGAAACTATATCTATCATTTCCCCCACTTCTACATTTAGACATAACTACAAAGATTGCATGCAGGTCTTTCAGACTATAAGCTCTTTAAGGGCAATGACTATGAAACATTTAACTTTGTCTTCACAGTAACAAGGAGTCTGATGCTTCATGGCTATTTAATAAATGTTGAATCGATAAATACATGTGTTTCAAATAGCTCCCAATACAAAGATAATGCTGTTGGTACTATACATGAATCAAAACCAGTTTTCTCTTCTGTGAGCTTTGTTTCCTTTTCTGCTCCCGAACTCCAATGATGTTTTTTCATCTCCATCTCAAAAAAACCCATCCCTTTACTGCTATGGTCTAAGATTATAAGGAATTATAAGGCCTGTAAAGATGCTGGTCTCATATATCAGATATTAGTTGTACGCTCCAATAAATTATTGGACCTTTATTGGGATCAATAATCTGACGTCCAGTCTGTGAGCAAACATGATACTGGTCATCGGAAGAACGTCTGGGGCCCGAAGATTGAAAGCAGCACATTATTTCCAGGCTGGAACTCAGTGAGGAAAGGAATTGGAAGAAGAGTAGGAAGGAGGTATAATACCAACTGCCACTGGAGGAGACAGGGGCTTCTAAATACAACCACAGAGGAATTTCATACCCTCCCCTCCCCACCCCCAATTCGCAGCAAAGAGCTCTGGATTGTTGATGGTTGCTCAGCAACCACACTCCTTTTCGTACAACCATCTTAGTTGATTGTAAAGGATTTGACCTTTTTGTCCTTTCCTTTTAGGACTGCTGTTGATATTTGGTTATTAATCACATTTCAAATGTCAGCAAATAATACTATTCTGGAATCTTTACTCTACTCAAGATTGTTTATCTGCCATGGAAAGTTCTTTGTCACTGACTCCACAGACTAAAGAAAATAGCTAGGACAGGCTTGTCATTTTTAAATTGCAAAGAATGTGTCTTCTTTATAGACACCTTTTTCAGAGGTATCAGTTATCTATATAACTAGACAGAATGAATATCAATGAGACATTAATTTATAGAGTATATGAGTGGATAGCAAACCACCTTAAAAGTTAAGACAGAGTATTTTAAATGTACAAATCCTTCACTCTGCTTCTAGGAATTTAGCCTCAGGAAATATTCAGAAGTGTAGTCACACTGATTTCTAATTACTTATAATATCAAAAGAAATAACCTTAAAGTTGTAACACTAAAGATTGTTTTAGCAAAAGGTGGGCTATCCATACTATAGACCACCTTCAACCGAAATAAAACTGTAATTACTAATAGCATGAAAATAGCATGTTCTTTAACAGTGCATGCTATTTAGCTATTTTTATTATGTATGTGAATATATGATTAAGAAAAAACTAGAAGGATAAAAATAAAACGTTAGCAGTGATTTTGGGGGTGGTAAGATTATGGTTAGCTTTGTTGTATAACTTTTTAGTTTTTTGGTATTTTCTTAAGTTTATGACTTGAAAATAAATTATTTTTAACTAAAAACATTAATTAAAGATAGAACAGGAAAAGGAGAATATGTATTGTTTGCTGGGCATTCGAGAGCAGTGAAATATTTCTGCTGTCCTCAGAAATACCTTTCCAATAAGCTTATTAATGTTTAAAAGTTTACATTTAGAGACTCATTTCTTTGTCTTTACTTTCTATATTTTGCTAAAATGAAAATAATACAAAAGTAGAATTTAAGGTAATGTGTAACACAGAGAGATAAAAAATACTTAACCAAAAATGTTAAAATGTTAACTAAATGAATAATGTTAACTAAATCAAAAAATGTTAACTAAAAGAATAAATGACTTAGTAAGGAGGGCTCAGGTTGTCTCTAAATAAAGAGATAAACTGAGGCAAGCTCAAATGAGCAGATTTGATTTTATTGGGGAATAGCAGAGGAATTGCAATTTGAGACACTCAGGCCCTAGTAAGCTGCAGATGAGTCCACGGAGGGTGCAGGGCAGACTGTATTCATGGAGGGTACAGGACAGACTGTATTTACATACGGGCGAGAGTGCAAAGAGGGGAAAGTCCAGCCAGAGTCCAAGTAACTTCATTGTCCCGGGCCTGGGGAGAGATTCTCGGCAGACATTCCTTGGTAAAGAGATAGTCTCCATCTTCTGCAACTCACACTCCTATGTGAAATCCATCTCTTAGTTCTTAACTTCTGTTTTTCTGAGGGCACAGTGTGATATTCCCCATTTCATATCCTTTGGTTCCATTTTAGATTGAAAATTTTCACAGGATCAGGGAAGCCAGCGTGGGGAAGATGCCTTCCCATCTAAAGGAAGTTTTCATTGATTCAATAGGCCTTTCTATCACAGCAGCTGTTTGCTGTGTTGTAGTTGCTTCAAGAATTCTGTTGCGTGAACATTGGAAGGACAGTGATGAGACACAAACATTCCAGTCATTAAAATGCACACAGCGAAGGTAATTTTAAAATTCTTGTTTTATATGAATATGTGTGTGTGTTTCCTTTTTTAAAAATCTGAAACCAGCATTTTCATTTCTAATTCTGAAAACTAAAGCAAAAGTTTAGGAATAATCATATCATCTTTTGCTCATAATTTATTAAGTGGAGGAGTTTTGGAAATCAGGCTTAAGCCCTCCAAGGCCCAATGGAGCAGGTAGGTAAGTGTCAGTGACTAGAGATTGGACTTTAATCATGATCATTGACCATTTAAGGTAAGTTTTCATTAGCTACTTGAACTCTAACTCAAACTGTTACAGAACAGAGGTCCAAGGGGCAGCAATATTTGGCCCACCCAGGGACACCAAAAACTGTTACAGAACAACACAGGAGCCTCCCGCCCCTGCAGGGACGGTATACTAATACTGTCCGGACCACCTTCTGGGCTCGATTGTCTGCCACCAATTGGAAAGACATCTCTCAATGCCAGAGATTTGTGAAAAGGAAAGAAAAGGTTTATTTAAGGCTATACAGACTTAAAGTAGTGACCCAATGTCCCCATTAAAATATCAAAGTCCTTTAGGATAACTACTGACGCCCACAGCACTTCCTTCTCCCCCTGCCCTAATTCTAGGTACCGTACCTCAGGAAAAGCAGCACACGTCCATGTTTCCAGGCCGCTGGCACCGTCAGCTGTGTCACTGTCCAGGCAGGATCTCGAATTACTCCAAAGCCATGTGGTATATTCTCATGGTCTACTGGCAAAGAGTTCTTTCACTCTTCTTCCAGGCAAAGTCTCACTTGCTTCCCAGGCCACATGGCCAAAGGGAGCACCCCAAAGCCTCATGGTCCTCTTCTACCAGAGCTGCAAGGGTTTGCACTCTGGTCAAAACC
>PVKM010011175.1:0-33736 GCA_004027735.1 Carollia perspicillata
TAATGTCTTAAAATAACAATCACTTTATAAGCTTTCATTCTGTGAGAAAGCTGAGTGGTTCCTCTGATCTCAGTCAGCTGTTTTAGGTTTGGGTGACCTCCAATGGTCATGGCCACGTGTGTGTCCTCATCTGGGCTGTGAGGGGACACTGGAGCCTCCCTTCTCCTGGCCGCTCATCTCCCAGGAGGTTAGCTCAGGGGTGCTAAGGTCCCATTGGCCAAAGTAAGACACGTGGCCAAGTTCAAATAAGATGGAGAAATAAACTCCCCCCTTCACAGGAACAGCTTGAAAGAGCTGGTGCCAATTTATGCAGTTTCCAGCAGAGCGGTTTTGAATATTAATGAAAATGAATGCAAAGTCTTTATCTTGTAATAACCACGTACATGTTATTATTGCTCATGTGGCTTACCAATCATACAATTCATTATGTTATACTTTAACAAATATTTATTAAGAAAACACAGTGGGTAGGCTCTTCTCATTAGAATCACAGGGAATAATGGCTTTATGTACCCATCTTTGCATATTTGCTCAAGTATTCCCAAAGAGGACATTTGACCGAGAAGTCATTTTTAAATGAGAAATTGGGAGCAGAGCATATTACTTTCCTTTATAATATTCTATTTTTCCTTCACAAGACATGTCTATTTACCTTTGAAATCATGACTACCAGTATTCAGGAGCTTCCTAAAAAAACGACTAAAAGATCTATTTTCAGGATATTGAACGTTCTAGCGGCTTAACATTGCAATCCTTGCCATGACCTCAGCACTTCTGAGTCAATGGCATTTATTTCACATTAACCCCCCCTGAAACTCTAATTTAAAAATAATAATCCTTTGACTTTTCACCCCCAAAGGAGACGTGCTGGGAGGAAGGCTGCACTCTCTGCCTGTATAACCTCACCCACCCTCACGTCTGCAAATGCCAGCTCTAGAGGTCGACTTCCAAGCCTTCACTCCAGTGTGGCTGCCTGTTCCAAGCTCCAGATTTGCCTAACCGCACTCTGCTGTGTTTGAGTTCTGCTGTAAACCGAGCAGGATGTGAGCACATAGAAGACCCTGAGTGTTTCTCGCTCATCTTTATTCCCACTGTGGTACAACGGCATACGAGACTCAGTAAATAACCGCACTGCCGAAAACGTTCAGTATTTGGAATGAAAATCACCCGAAGAAGCTTCTGTCCAAATCCCTCCACTTCAGTGGTTTAAGGGACTTCTAAGTTTCATTACCATGCCAACACTATCTAGAGTGACATTTCCTCAGCTTGGCTTGGAATCCTGCCTGTCGTATCATACTGGCTCCTCCAATTCTCAGAACTCGGTCTTTGATTTTTGCCAAAACGGCTCTGCACCTGGGTTCTCTGCTGCAGCCAGGAGACCAGATGCAAGAAGACATCCTGGAACATCTCATGGTCTCATGTTAGCTGGATAGAGAATCAATATTCTTTTTCTGTGGTGGTTTACTGTATATAGAAGCGTTAGATTTTCCCTTCTTTAGAGCAAGTGGCTATATTTGTATATGCTGAGTTGATATTTAAATAATGATATTGATGCTGGGTGATTTTAGCTGCTCTCTCCATTTATATTTTCATGCATGAATGTCAACTGCCTCACCAAGTGGCTGTGAGGATTACAGATAAATAAGATTCTATAGGTGAGAGTCTTCCTTATTTGTTACAGTATGTGTAAGCGCTAGATTAGAATTCTCTCAATAAATTTATCTGCAATAATTTAGCAGCCAATCTTTGTGTGCTAAAAAGCCCTCAAAATAAGTACATAAAATACTGTAGTTCTTTCTTCAAAGGAACTGGTGGTCTAATGATTCGTTAAATAGCATTAAATATCTCTTGCATGCCTTCAACACTTTAAATTCTTTATGGTATTTTTATATCCAGTAGCTCATGAGTCCTCCATGACAAACCAGTGAGCTAGGCAGGACAGTAATTACTTCCCCCATTTAAAAAAAAGAGCAATTGCTTGACAAGGAGGTAACATATCACGGTTATATTTATACAATATTAGAATATTGGATTTCTGTGAAATAGACCAGTACTTTCTCCACCAAAGAAGACACATTTTATAAGAAGAAAATTGATTTTAACTTGGAAAAAAAAAACCTTAATAGATGGATAACTTAAGCAAGGTTGCACTGTTAAAAAAATAAACAATAACAAAATCAACTGCCCTTTGATATCAGTTCTATTTTCCATTTCTAATTTGATTGTGATTATATTTATGCCTAATCCCAAATAATTATTCATTTTATGTCTCCTACCAAAGACATAGGGAAAATGACGCATATGGGAAGGAGATAAGATTTAAACTGAGCAGATATGTATTAAAATGCCAGTATTTATTCACTTATTAGTGATGTGACCTTGAGTAAATGGCATATCTTTTCTGTATGTTGATATGTATCTTTGAAAATTAACACAATCATACCTACCTTGGAAAAACCTTATGATTTGTGTAAAACATTCAGCAAATAATAGTCACTGGAGCAATTCACATTTTTCCTGATCCCTTCATTCTTCACCCTCCCTTCTTAACTTCCCCTTCACTTTTAATATATAGTTGAGTCATCTCCTATTTTGAGGTCCAAACAGGAAACATATTATGTTAGGAGGTGGGACTTTATGATCATCAGTAGGTAATAATGTAGTGAATTTAATTAAATAAAAAGTCATCAGTGATAGAGAAAAAGTCAATCATTTAATATAGAATCTCTCAGACATTTCAACACAGTGACTTTATGATGGTCAAAAAATAAGCATAATGATTAGAAGTAAAACAATCATATACTATGCATCACCAACTTGGTAGATAAACAAAAACCTCTACATCCAAGAATTATAGTTACATGAAGTAAAAGGGACATAAATATTTACTTGGATTTCAATCACATCTGCCCATATGCAAATTGCCTTGAGACAATGTAGTAAACTTTTAGGCTCCATTTACATATTCATAGCTAAAAGTCTGACTTCAGAGACACGCTATCCCTAAATTCTCCAATATTGATTTAGTGAAACTGAGTAATAAGATCTCATAAGACATCCCAGTAATTTCTGCCTCCCAGAAATTTGTCATCAGATAATTTGGAGACTACTGATTCTTAACAAGGGAAACAGGATGCCAAGCTTTCCATTAAGGTAAAAGTTGTGGAAGCAAAACCATCCTGGAATGGAAATGAGGGACACTGCCCAAACGGAGGGAACTTGCAAAGGAGAGTTATGTGACTACACACCACAATCTACTTTGCATTCTCCCATTGCCATGGGGATTTCAGACAGTCTTGGAAAACATCCAAAAACCTTACAAAGGGAATTTTACCCTAATGGAGTTCACAAGGCCCCCTTAAAACCCTATCTTGATTCATGCCTCCGAGTCTGGACAGGTGAGCTTAGGAGTTTATTCACTTACCTCAAGACAATTTGCACAGAGGACTCAAACATGATACAGACCCAAGCAAACATTGCCACTGCTTGAATTGAGATGTTTTGCGTGATCTACCCAAGTAGTGACACAGGATATAAGAGCAATTATATTGCCAATCATTATGCTCATTTTTGAGCATCAGGAAGTCACTAAGATTGAATTGTCTGAAAGTTTTCATATTAAATGATTATTACTAATTGCTTTGTATTTAATTAAATTTCCTGCTCTATCAATGTTGTTAAATAAAAGAGTGCTCCTCCACTGACCACAGTCTCATTCTATTATCACAATATTTTGTTTTATAATGTTTTTATTTGTTAGTAAACCTTATGTCTAAAGTACAAGTGTCAAATAAATTATATGCAAGAATTCCTAGACATTTTAATGAGTCACATAAACATAATTTTAAAAGAACTTCTATAAAATCTTTTTACTAATGGACAGCTCATATGAGTGATGATTTTACCAATAAATTTTATTTTTGGAAAGCACAACCAAAGAACAAAAATTGAATTAAACAAATGTTGTTACATCCCATTCATTAAGCATGCTCTTAGTATATTTCCTCTTATTAAAACTCGTATAAAAATTCATTAACAAGTAAAACAGCCCCAGGATTTAATGCAAGTAAAGTAAATTAATTTCAATCCACAAAAATTCCAGTAAATTCAATGTTTACGGGGTTATATCATAAACAATGCACTGTGATAATGCCAAAACTAAATGAGACATGTCCCTTGCCTCATTTAAGGTATTACTATATCTAGATAAAGAGATACTGGTAAGCTGTTGAAGCATAGACAAATAACTGTTATAGGGGTAAAGACTATCAATTACCTTTGTATTATGAACCAAAGGAGAGGGGCATTGGGGATTTTCTTGTTCCATGGAAATAAGAAACAAAGGTGTGGATGATACCCACAGTGTAAAGTGGAAATTCTACCACCCATGAGAAACTCCCTTTGACTTTCTCAAGGAAATTTTGATTTTATGTTGTCTGAATGCTTGCCTGATTCTACAGAAGTCTCTTGCTCGGTTCCTTCTTGCACAGTCAGGGACAAAACTCCATGGTACACAGCCACCACCTGATCCTGACAGCTGTGGTTAGGCCCGGAACAGCGCTGGTCAGTTTGGCCGAAGCCGTCCGGCCCTGGACTGGGGACTGGAACCTGCCTGGGGCGCACCTGTGGTCAACCGAAGGGTTCCTATGCTTTTGGAGAGTAGGAGCTAGAGGAGTGAGTGGGGTTGGAGAAGTGGCGGCTGTTTTTCTCAATGAGCCTTGGGGGGCATTTTTTATTTTTATTTATTTTTAAAGTATATTTTATTTATTATGCTATTACAATAGTCCCAGCGTTCCCCCCTTTGCTACCCCTCTTCCCTGCAGCAATCCCCCCTTTAGTTCATGTCCATGGGTTAGCTGTATGTGCTGTATAAACTCTACAACCTTGCAAAATAGAATATCCATTTAAATTAAATGTTTTAAAAAACATGATTCTTTTCTGTAACATATTTAAAATGGTTTAATGCTTACCTAGTAACCTTCTAACTGAAATTTATTTTGGTACACAAAAGCTCATTGACAGAAAGCAAGCATGTGTTCTCCTTACTGAAATAATTCATTAAAATAAATAAATAATGCATTTATTTGTGTTACGATCCACCATTAAAAGAGTCTTGAGATGGAAGGGAATGTACTAATTTCAGATAACTTCTGGATGGAGGTAGATAAATGTTCAAATTATTTTTCTCTCAATGGTAAGTTGTGTTATATTTGGAAAGACACTAAGTCTGAACCTCCGTTTAATTATCTATAAAATTACATTATAATAACTACTTCAAAAGCTTTTATGAGACTTAAATTAAAATGTATGTAAAGCCTTCAGCATAGTCCTTGATATAAAACAAATCCTTGGTAAATACCTGTTATTATTGTTATTTCAATTTCCTTTGAATATGCTTAAGGTAACATTTTACAGTAGTATTAAGGTATTTACTCAGACTTGCATAAATTTTAGTTAGCATGGATTTATTTCTCAAGTTCTGATAGCCCATGGCATTAACAGGGAAACCCTTGAAGTCTAATTCAACCCATCTTCCTCAAACATGACTATTTCTTTTAAAATCTTATATCCCTTGTCCTTCTCCTTAAAGTCTATTATATCTTGTGCTTAACAGTTTTCTCTTTTTCCTGTGAGCACAAACAATATGGAAACTTTTATTTTAAAATACTATTAGTATTTAGTTTGTCTCATGTTCAGGAGAAGAAATAAAAACATGATTCACAGAACAAAAGTGATCATATTTTCAAAACTTCAGTAGAAGCTGCTGGAAGAAGCAACTACAGGTAAAAAATTATGCATTTTAGTAGATATTATGCCCACTGCAGTGGTTCTTATCCTTGACTCTGTATGGGACTCTCTCAGAACTTAAACAATACTGTCTTATTCCTTTATCCAGAGTTTCCTGTTCAGTTGGACTGAGGGATGGAAAAAAACATTGGGATAGTTAATAATTTCCCAGATGATTTTAAGCTGTAGTCAACTTTGAAGTCATTGGCCTCCCCTTTTAAGTGTATGTAATTTCAATAAATATGTTTAATTAAAATATTGAGGACTGTGAAAATCCCTAGGACTTTATCCTGTGAAAGGTCACTGTATTCACTTGTTGAGAGTTTTAGTATTATTAGGGGAGAGAACATACAGAAAGTGAAGTGCTATGGCGAAAGAAAACATCAGCAAAATGAAAAGGGAACCAACTGTATGGGAAAATATATTTGCAAATAATACCTTGGACAAGGGTTTGATCTCCAAAATATATAAAGAACTCACATGACTCCACTCCAGGAAGACAAAGAATACAATTAAAAAATGGGCAAAGGACCTGAATAGACACTTCTCCAAGGAGGCCATACAGAGGGCCCAGAGACATATGAAAGGATGCTCAGCATCACTAGCCATCAGAGAGATGCAAGTTAAAGCCACAATGAGGTACCACTTCACACTGGTCAGAATGGCCATCAATGGCCAAATCAACAAACAAGTGTTGGAGAGGGTGTGGAGAAAAGGGATGTAGACTGCTGCAGCCACTGTGGAAAACAGTTTGGAATTTCCTCAGAAAACTAAAAATGGAACTAACTGCCTTTTGACTCCACAATTCCACTGTCAGGATTATATCTTAAGGATCCTGAAACACAAATTCAGAAGAACCTAGGCACCCCTATGTTCATAGCAGCACAATTTACAACAGCCAAGTGCTGGAAACAGCCTAAGTGCCCATTAGTAAGTGAATGGATCAGAAAACTAAGGTACATTTACACAATGGAATGCTACACAGAAGAAAGAAAGGAGCTCTTACCCTTTTCGACAGCATGGATGGAACTGGAGAGCATTATGCTGAGTGAAATAATCCAGGTGGTGAAAGACAAATACCATATGATCTCACCTATAAGTGGAACCTAGTCAACAAAACAAACAAGCAAGCAAAATAGAACCAGAGACATTGAAATAGAGAACAATCTGACAGTAACCAGAGGGGAGAGGGGAGAGGGATAATGGGGGAAAATAGGGGAAGAATTGTCAAGGTACATATATAAAGGACCCATGGACAAAACCAAAGGGTGGGAGGAAAGGATGGGTGGGGCAGGGGGGAGGGGAAAATGGAGACAACTGTACTTGGACAACAATACTATATATATACAAATAAAGAAAATCAAGCACTGAATTGTGCCATGCATATGACAGTAAATGTCTACACAGAGAGCTTCAGAAAAGAATAAGGAATTTGGCTAGCGCTCAGGGCTGGGTAAGAATTCACCAAGAGCATAATGCTTAAGCTAAGAAGATTTGTTTCAGTAATGTGATTGTTTCTTTCTTAAAATGATACTCATTACTTTTTAAAAATGAATCTATTAAAAATACGTTTAAGTTAAAGTTAAAGATTTACCAAACATACAAAGTCAGAGAATTAAACCTGTCTAATAGTTTGCCAATGTCATTCCAAAATGATCTCTACTAATATATATAGAGAGATAAGGATACAGATGTGTTTACAAATATTGGACCACATTATACATAAACTACATTTCATACTGCTAATTATCTCACTACCTAAATGAATATGAAAACATTTATTTCCTATTTAGTACTCATAATCAATTTTATTTTTTAAATTATTTATCTGAACTTTATTACTTATTTCCATGACATATTTGGTTTTTTAAAAAATAAGAAAATCTTATTAGTTGAATTATTTCATGCTTATGTATTTCTCTGTTGAGTTAATTTTTGAAAAGTATCTCTTTAGGGAAAATTGAGAAATGCAGTTATTTTACAAACCAGAACTTTTAAAGTATTATTTCTCTTTTTTTGCAGACATAAGAGTTGCTGTATATGAAACTCTTTATGTCATATGATACAGTAATAGTTTATCCAAACCAGAAAAGATGTGATTATACATTTCATACATTATGGGCTACTGTGTTCTCTAGAGACTATTAACACAACTTAAAAGCATCAAGCACTCAAACATTTCTACCTTACTGATTATTGTTGGAACAAACAAACTCATCGAACTAGTGGAAATTTTGGAGAAAAAACATTTTGAAAGATACTGTTTTAAATCACATGCTCAATTTTGACCTTAGGTGACCTATTGACCTCGTTTTATTTTTGTTTTTTCTTGTAAACAAATGAAAGCACCTTACGTTTATCATCTATGCTTGATCACACTTAAAATATTTTAATATCTAGTAAGAAAGACACATTGTGGTTGATATATTTCAGAATCTGAAGAACATTTCACATATTTGAAGACTTAAGTTTGGCTTTTAAAAATAGGTATAAAGATAGATAATAGATAGATACATAGATTAGATAAATAAATGACAGACAGAAAATTCATTCTATATAAATTAATTGTTATATTTCTTACTATTATAAGAAATATAACAAAGTCAATATACAAAAAGTAGGCACACAGCCTGGTGACCTGAATAATTGATGTGAAGAGACAGCCTCAGAAAAATCAGTTAATGCACAGCAATGCGAGAAAAATTGTATCAGAGAGTTGGAATAAATGAACCTTGATATTATTAGCATTCAGAATGAGTTTCTGTTATTTAGGTTTTAAAGATTATCTTTTTTGAGTCTCAGAAAAATATAAACACAATATAAATATCCAAATTAAAGAAATTACAGGCCAATCTTTGACTGTAACGGGACACAGAGCATGGGTCCCCTGAAAGTAGGCAAGCCACCACCCCCACATTCCAGGCTACAGGTGGGATTGGGTCAGGGAGGGGTGCCCACAGAGCAGATGGTACAGTGTTTAAGATACATTGCATAACAAAAGGCAAGTTAATAGCTGTGCCTTCCTGAAGGGAAAGGGCTACCATCCAGGGCAAATTCTGTACCTGATTCTGAGAACATGCAGTGACTCACGACATAGCTAGGGGTGCTCATACAGAGTCTGTATGAGAGACGGGTGGATGCCCACCCCAGATTCCACCCTGGATGTCCCTGTGTCACTGGGAACCCTTGCCCTGACTAAAGATGGCAGCCAAAAGAGGGTAAAAGACACTGGGGAACTGACAAAAATTGCGGACACTAACGCACCATAGGAAGGGCTGGATATGAGATCACATCGGAGGTTCTGAGCCAAGCATTTAAACAAGGGTGGGCTGAAGGTTAGGAGAAGAGAGAGCCACGAGGTTTGCACTGAGAAGAGGTCTGCCTGGAGAAGAAGGCAGAGCTGAGAGAGCTTCGGGGACCTGCCTCGCCACCCAAATTCATGAGAGATGCTTGGAGCTGAACTGTGACAGGGCACGCTGAGTTGCAGACGTCTACTTCTCAGAAGGACCTACGGAGAAGCCACTCTCTTGGGACAGATGCCTGCCTCCCTGGACTCCACCATGACCCAGCGTTAACACAGCACATGTTTCCCTGAACCAACAATACTCAGAGGCTGAGAATAGCGCACCCCAGATCCTGGAGAGAGCTGCTGCAAGAGGATGGAGACTCTGAGACCCACAAGTGCACATTCCAGACGGGATGGAGACCTGTTTGGGAGGCCAGCTTAAGAACAGAGAAGGACGTGGGGAACTTCTGGGCATGGTGTGGCTTATAGCCTGGTGGGGAGCAGGGGAAGTGCTGGGTCTCATGGCAGAGGAAGGCTCTCATCAGGAATGCTCCCAGCCCCCTGCCCCCACCCCCAAGCTGGAATCCTGTAAATAAATACCTGTTTCCTTCAACACTAACTGTTGAACCACATGTAAAGATGCCAGGTGGCCAAGCTCCAGTTTGCTTGGTAACCTGATATAAACAAAAATGTAAAAACTCTATAAAAATATTAGCAAACTGAATTCAGCCATATTAAAAAGCACACATTTAAATCCAAGATTGTCAACTTGGATTTATTCTATGAATTCAAGGTTGTTTTTATATTGTAAAAAACTAGTCAATGTAATTTATTACATTAAAGTAATATTTAAGAAAATGCATAAAGTTACTCAAAAATATACAAAATGTTTTAATAAAGTGTATCACTCTTAAGTAAGATGGATGTTCTGCTATCACAATTTATTTTTATACCGGAGGTAGTAGCAAGTAGAACGAGACAATTTTTTTTGACTTGACATAGATTAAAGACTTAAGCATACGAAGTGAAGCTATAAAATCCCTAGAATAAAAAAAAAAAGGGAAAAAGCTCCACAATATCGCTTTTGTTAATGATTGCTTTGGATAGGACACCAAAAGCACAACCAACAACAAAAAAGCATTAATAAGGAATTCTATAGCAAACTCAAAAGCTCCTGAACAGCAAAAGGCACACTCAATAAAATGAAAAAGCAACCTATTGCACAGAAAAAACATTAGTAAATCATAAATCTGAAATTAGTATTTAAAATATATAAAAAATTAGTGTAACTCAATGTAAAACGAGCAAATAATTAATTAAAAATAGGCAGAAGATCTGAATAGATATTTGTTCAAAGAAGACATAGACTCAGGCAATGTTTTAACATTTAGCACACTAAGAAAAGATTAGTCTACTTTTTTTTTTTTTTTTTGTATCTTTAAAAATTTACTAGAGACTTTTAGTGCCTTGACAAAACAGTTAAAGATCGTGGAACAATCATATATTGTCCTCCGACTACTAAGGTGATAGTGTGTATATTTCCCTTTGTTTGTAGCTTTGTTTTGTCTTCGTTTTCTGCTTTGAGACTGCCCTGAAAAGCAAGGACTGTGTGCATTCGCTTTTTTCTTGTCGCCATCTCTCTTCTCCCTCTCTAATGTAAGCTCCATAAATAAAACGTTTGTCGTCTGTTTGGCTTACTGATGGATTCTAAGTTCCTATTAGCTCCAGCATATATTAAATGATTTTTCGGGGGGATGTTAGAAATCAATGAATAAATGAGTGAAAGAAAAAAAGAGAGATGATAATATAGAATTAGCCTAGCAAATTTATATTATTTAAACAAATAGGAAGTCAATAAAGAACTTAAAGCAGGCTATTAACATAATCTGATTTAGATGTAAAGACGTGCCTTTGGCTTCTTTTTATTTTTTAAATTTTTTATTGTATTTTTCCATTGCCATTTAGTCCCCGTATACCTCCATCCCTGCTTCAATCACCATACTGCTGTCCATGTCCATGAGTCCTTTTTCCTTTTGCTCAGTCCCTCCACTGCCTAGCCTCCTCTCTGCTTCACTGCCCTTAGCTGTCATCCTCCTCTCCATCTATGAGCCTGTCTCTACTTTGCCTCTTAGTTCAGGTTGTTCATTAGGTTCCACATATGAGGGAAATCATACGGTATTTGTCTTTCTCTGACTGGCTTATTTCACTTAGCATAATGTTCTCCAGGTCCATCCATACTGTTGCAAATGATAAAATTTTCTTCTTTTCTATGGCTGAGTAGTATTTCATTATGTAAATTCTCATAGTTGTTTTGTCCACTCATATGTTGATGGACACTTGGGCTGCTTCCATATCTTGGTGATTGTTAATAACACTGCAATGAACACAGCAGTGCTTGTGTTCTTTCAAATTAGTGTTTTGGGTTCCTTTTGATATATTCCCAGACGTGGGATTGCTGGGTTGAAAGGCAGATCTGTCTTTAATTTTTTGAGGTATGTCCATATATATGGCTTTTCACAGTGGCTGCACTCATAGTGCAAAAGGGTTCCTCTTTTTCTATATCCTCACCCATACTTTTTGTTTGTTGACTTACTGATGATAGCCATTCTGACAGGTATGAGATAGCCCATTGTGGCTTTAATTTGCATTTTTCTGATGATTAGTGATGCTGAGCATCTTTTCATATGTCTCATCTGTATGTCCTCTTTGAAGAAGTGTCTGTTCAGGTCCTATTTTTTACTTGGGTTTTTTTTGTGTGTGTGTGTTGAGTTTTGTAAGGCTTTTATACATTTGGGATATTAGCTCCTTATTGGATGTATCATTGAATCTGTTTCCCATTATGCGGGTTGTGTTTTCATTTTGTTGATGGTTTTCTTTGCTGTGTAAAAACTTTTCAGATTAATGTAGTCCCATTTGTTTAGACTTTGGCTTCTTTTAAAACAATTAAGGAAATGTGACCAAAAGTGGCAAAAACATTCAGGTCAGAGGTTAATGCTGTGGTGAGTGTCCATGGAGAGGAGAGAGCCTTGCTGTAGCACGGTAACTGCTGAAAGGAACACTGAATGCATGTGAGATTTGGGGGGAGGCAAAACGCAGAAATCCTGCTTATATTTTGGAAGGAAAAAGTAAATGAAAAAAGGAATCAAGGATAACTCCCAGATTTCTGATTGACACAGTTAAATAGATGTTGATTGCATTTACCAAGAAGTCCAAACCTAAGGGAAGAACATGGTTAGCGGAGTGGATAAAAATGCCAATTTTATCTATGTGAAGCTTGAAATATGTTGAATATACTCAGTAGGAGTTATCAGCCAAGTGCTCAGAAAGGTACTTGAGCTCAGGTTAGAAATCTGAATTTGTGGTGTGAAATCAAATGCAAATTACAGGGACGGACTCTCTCTCCCAAGGGAAGGCTCTTTGCTGCGCCCTGTGGCTGTTCAGTAAGTGGGAGGTGGGTAAAGGAGCGAAGGGAGCTAAAAGGTCACTAAGTCAGAAGACAGTACCACAAAAACCAATAAAGACATATTTTTATAGAAAAACATCACTTTAGATGTTGTTGTGTCAATTTCAATAATATGGAGACAGAATTTCCGATCAGATTGTGAAAATGGTAGCTGTGCCTCAAATTTACTGTAATTTATGACTGAGTTGGTTTTGAGCCTAACACCTTGCTATTTTTTGGAGCATGCCTGCTTTGTTTCTTTGTATTTTATTTCAGCTTTGTCTTGCATTAATTATGTTTACTTAAAGATAGTATTAGATTTACTGAAAATTATGAGGATAGTACACATTTCCAATGTACCTCTTATGTATTTGTACATTTAAATCTTGCACTAGTATGATACATTTGTCTCAATTAAAGAACCAATATCAATGCATTATTATTAACTAAAATCCATACTTTATTTTGATTTTCTTAATTTTTGCCTAATGTTCTTTTTCTTCTCATATAGAATCCCATTCATAGCATCACACTATATGTTATTATCACCTACTTAGGCTCTTCTTGGTTGTAACAGGTCCCCAGATATCCTTGATTTTGACAACCGTGACAGTTTGGAAGCACTACAAGATATGCCAGGACTATCTTTTGATGTCCTGTCCTAGTCACACATCAACCATTTCTCCAAGAGACCCTGGTTCCTTTTATTGGAGAGTGGCTTCCAAAAAACCCCACATTACTGTAATTCTACAACAAGTCTTGAATAGGGTAGTATGCATCCCCCAACTTTGCTCTTCTTCAGTGTTGTGTTTGGATATTCTAGATTGTTTGCTTTCTGTTTACAACTAAAAATAAATTGGATTTTAATTGGGATTGCATTTATAAGTCAATTAAGTTGGGGGAAACTGAATATCTATCCATTTATTTAGATCTGCTTTGATTTTGTTCATAGGATACTATATATAGCATTTCATTATTTTGGCTCTACGAAGTATGATGTTTTTATTATTTCAAATGCCAATTATTCATTGCCTTGTTCCTGAACTTAGGTAAAACTCCATCTCCATCTGACAACCTTTATTGAATTTCTTTATGCACATTCATTTAGTAAAATGCCATCACTACAGTTGACTATTATCCACTGTCAAAGATCTATATTTATGCATACGCAATTTAGGTTATGATAATTGTTCAATAAAAATGGTAACTGCCTTTAGTAAGTTTTTATTTTCTAAAAAGTATATATATTTAGAAAAGTGTGAGATAATAAATTCCAACACATGAATAAATAATATTTTGGAGAGTGGGAGCTTTATTAATTTCCAATTATTCTTTACTGAGCCATCATTATATGATAAAAGCAATAAGAAAATTCTCATAAACTGGAATTAAGACTTACTTAAAACTACTTCTATCACAACCCTCAGAAATTTTAATATCTGTCACCCTAAATCTGACATTCTCCCCTAGAAATCCATCAGCAGACTAAGAAACACAGGGGAGGGGACATCCTGCCTTTAGGTGCCAGCTCCAGGCTTGATGGCAGAGAATTTAGTTTGATTTCCTGTCCCACCGTTGAAGCTCTGTGACATTGACCAACTACCTAAACCTCAATGAACCCCAGTGGTTTTGGATCTATAGATAAGCCAGGATTCTTATAGGTCTAATTCCTCACATTCAGCATATGTCATTAAATAATTCAGGCATGAAATAACTTAGGCGTTAGGGGAATCTCCGGAACAACTAATGCACTAAATACTCGTATTGTGATCTGCCAAAGGAAAAGCAAGCCATAGGACTTTTCACATAGGCCTGCTGCAGATAAGTTCCAGCTTAGCATGTTGCCTCGAAGGAGGCACCTTTCTTCTGCCTTCTTTGTGTTTACGAATAAAAAATAAATTATTGTCAGTCAGGTGCACCCCCTCACACACAACCACACATACCCATCCTTTAAAACCTAACGCTTGTCACTGGTTTTGTAAATATTTGTTTGACTTACCAAGAGTACCTATTTTGTTAGGTTTATAAGAGTTATATATATTACATTCTTTTCAAGTGTAGTTCTCTACATTGTGACAAATGTATACATGAAAACACCACCACAATCAAGAAATAGAGTATTTCCATCACTACCCCAAAAACCTGACTGTATATCCCTCTATAGTTAACTTCCCCATCAATCCGCAATGACTGGACATAACTAAACTGATATTGTCCCAATAATTGTGTCTTTTCCAGAATTTTACAACATCGAACCACACAGTTTACTGCTTTTTTTCCTGGCTTCATTCACTTAACACATAGGCTTTGAGAATCAATGTTGTGCATAGATCAGTAGTTAATCCAATTCTGGAACTGAGTAGGACTTCCTAAACATAATGGATTGATGTTTCCAAACTATAATAGACGTGGGGGCTGTTTCCAGGGTGTATGTGTTAATAAATAAAGCTGCTCTCAATATTAGGGTAGACATCTTTGTATGGACATATATTTTTATGTCTCTTGGGAAAATATCTATGAGTAAGATTATTGAGTGTTATGATGAATGTGTAACTTTATAGAAAATTAAGAAGCATCCTTCCAAAGTGGTGGTATTGTGTTTCAGTCCAGCACTGGTGCGTGAGGGCTGCAGTTGCTCTGGGTGTTTGTGAGCACTGAGTATTGCCGGTACGTTTCTGTTCTGTGTAGTTCTGGTCTGATAGCTCATCAGGGTGAAATTTGCCTTTTCCTGACTAATGACCTTGAATAGCTTTCTCTGTTTTTGAACAAAATCTGTGTCTTGTTTTGGTTAACTGTCTATATAGTTTTCCCATTCTGAGGGGTTTATGTTGTTACTTAGCTTTGAAAGTTATTCATATATTCTGTATAAAAGTACTTTATCAAAATATATTTTATAAGTTCTTTTCACATGTTATAGCTTTTCATATTTTGTCCCTTTTTTGAGGAAGAGAAGTTATAAAACATGCCACTTTTTTTCTTTTTCAAAATCATGTTAACCACTCTAGTTCCTTTGAATTTCCTTATCCCATTAGTCTCCTGGGGCTGCTGTAACAATACATCACAAAACAGGTGACATAAAACAGTATGTTTTATAAAACAATAAACAATATATTCATAATATATTCAATATATTCATATTGAATACAATAAACAATATATTTATGTATATATATATATGTATATGTATATGTATATATATATGTATATGTATATATATATACAATATATATATGTTTATTGAAACAATAAACAATATATTCATAATATATTCAATATATTCATAAAACAATATATTCCCTCACAGTTACAGAGACCAGAAGTCTGAAGCCAGTATCACCAGCCAAAATCGAGGAACTGACAGAGCTTCGCTCCATCCTGAGGAAACTATTTCTTGTCTCCACCAGCCTCGGTTGTGGCTACATCATTCCCATTTGCAAGACCAGCATCGCCAAATATCTCAGATCTGCCTTCACACTGCCTTGTCATCTGTATCTTTGTAAAATCTCCATCTGTCCCCACTCATAAGGACACCTATGATTGCATTAACAGGAAATCTTGGATAATCCAAGGTAAACTTCCCCTCTCAAAACCCTAAACTTAATCATGGCTACAAGGACCCTCTCCCACCCATATAAGTTAACATTCTTGGGTTCCACAGATAAGGATGTGAGTATTTTGGGGAGAGCATTTTCAGCTTACCACCCTTGTATCTTTGAAAATCAGTTTATCTACAACAATGAAAGCATCCTCATTGTTTTGCATTACATGCATAGACCGACATTGGGAGAAATGACACCTTTATAACTGCTGAACCTTCTAATCCATGAGCAGTGTATGTCTCTGTATTTACTTAAATATTTAAAAAATTTTCCATCCATGTTTTTGTAGTTTTTAGAACAGAGACCCTGTACATATTTTTTTTAGATTTTTACTTAAATATGTGTTTTTGAAAACATAAAATAAATGTTGAATTCTAATTCAAATATAATATTTAAAAATTAAAACTAAAGAATAATTATGCATTTACCTAGAATGTTATAATATGGAGTAGTATGAAATCATATTAATACTTCAGCATTATGTAAAGAGCATTAAGTTACTATTTTTATTGTCATAGTAATATATTCAGTAAAGACTTATATAGAATTATATAAGTTTTGATACCCTTTTTAGCTATGATTTTTGCATTATTAATACCTGTGAGTGAAATAAGCATGTTTTAAAACAAATACCAAGGTGTCTTCTGGAATTGAAAGTAGTATTTAACAAATGTTCTCTGTCTTAGGGTGAGTTTATGTTTATTCTGAGTTTCTCAGTGTTCATCAGGACAGTTGTCACAATTTTCTGCTTTCTTTCTTTATTTTCCTCCCTTCCCTCAAGAGAGCAGGATGAGAGTGTGGACGATCCGAAATTTTCTTACACTTACATTGTGTGAAAAGCAGTTAGCTCAGTAGACCGGAGCAGGAGGCTACAGAGGACTGCATCTAAATGCTCCTCGAACTCTAGTGAACACTCTTAAAAATGTCTTCAGTCTGCAGCATGAGTCCCATACTGCCGTTCACAGAGCCGCAGGCAGGTAGTAATGAAAGGACCATGCGTTTCCTACAGGCTTACTCTAGACCTGTTCTGCAAGGGACCATTAAATAGACCATTAAAAAGAGACCCATGGGTTTGTGAGCTACTACCAACACTTTTATAAAAAATTGATTTGGAATATTTGTAACAATGTTTTATAAATAACTTCGGTTGAATGATTGATTTCCTATGGTAAGGCTCCCAGACTTAATAATGGGTATCATCTCTCTGCTCTTTCTGAAATTAAAAAAAAAAAGATTGGTAACACTAGAAATATATATACTAGAATTTCAATTTTGCATAAAAGTATGGATTTAAAAGAGAAAAATACAAATAATAAAAAATTAAAGCTTACAATAACAGCTTTATTGTATGTAGAAGGTAAGACCACCATTACCATTGCTGTATTTCCTACAGCCACCTGGTGAAGTAGCAGTGGACGAAGAAGACAGTCATTTGGGTTGATTACTATGACATCAAAGGACCAATGTAAAGTTCAAGTTCAGTTGTAACACAACTCAAAGGCCAGGCTAATTCTATAATGACAAGCCGTTATTTCTTCATAGGTATCTGCTAGGCAGGAAGCCTTCCCAAACATGATACAGATTGGGGAAAGTGGAGTGAGAGGCAATGATAATAATGGGATTTGTTAGTAATGAAAGTGTTGGAAATCTATCCCAAAATCTTGACTTCTCTTTCTTGAAAACTCTTCCAAGTAATACAGGCAAATGAGGTGAAAAGGCCTAAAACTGGCCTGGCCACAGAACAGCTTTGGCACAAAGAACAAACATATATATTGATTGCCCAGCCAAAGAAGAATCGATTCAGAGTCGGCCTTTGTTGAGAAAACAACTTCCGTTCCTTCCCATAGAGTCACTTCTGAGTCATCCTCTTTGGATTACCATACATAAATACTGCCTTTAAACTGTGTGCTATATAAAAGGCTAAAACATTTTCTGCCCATATAATACATCTGTCATTTATTGCACAATGGTACGCTTTTATATTTATACTTTGCTCTGAATAGCATATTTCCAGCTTAGGTGCTGTTATTATGTCTGACAAAATTGAAAGGAGAGCATTAGAGGTTTGGTTTTAGTGAGGTACGGGACCCTTAGGGACCGTACAATGTGTTCTCAAAAAGCTAATTCCATACAGCATTAAATTACTCCAGGGCCCTTGAGGGCTTGTATGTTTTGTATTTCAAGTGATCTAGCTCAAGACTCTTGTTTATGTATAAAAGTAGGGAACATTATAAGGTTAACATACTTGCCTTATTTAAAGTAAAGGACATCTTAATTTTTGGTTAAAATAGAATATATATGCTTAATTCATAGTAAACATATTAATATATAAGCCTTTTTATTGAAAATTCCAATATTTTATAAGTGTTCTAAGTAGTGTAACATTATCATCTTCCTCTCTCATGTACTTTTATCTCTTAGACTTAGTTTCTTAGTTTTAAGGATATTTTCTAATTTATAGTATTTAATTGTATATTTAGATTAAAAAATCAATAGGGTACTTACTCATCAAAGTACTTTTCTCAAATGTATAATCATAATATAGAATTTGATTCTGCTTAACCTCTTGTGAATTTTATGTTTCAGAATTTATTTTATATAATACCATGTGATAAGATTACTAAAAATATAAGTTAGGTAAGATCGGTGCCAGCAGAATGTCTCCTACATAATAGATTTTATAAGTTTATCATAATATGAAGTTCTCATACACTTCTTATTTTGTGAAAATAAATAAATTTGTCCTTTAAAGTAACACGTTATTTTTTCTATAATTCTGTATGTTTGGAATGCATCATATTCTTTCATTTTTCACATTGTATTTTACGCTTCTGTTTTCTAGATCCCTTAATCGCTATTCTGGGAAAGCCCTAACAAGTTGCTACATGTCAGCTAACTTGTCACTGTAAGAAGGACAGGTACCATGGGAAGGAGCTTGGGAAGTCAAAGTAATGGTCTTAAGAACACAGCCACTCGGCTTTTGCTAATTTTTTTTAAGAAATATCTCCTTAGGAATTTTAGTTGACCAGACCAGTGTAAGACTTTGTTTGGTATCTAAGTTGTACTCTATTTCCTGAATGTAAAAGCAAAGAAAATTTCCAGAGATAGGGAAGAGGATATGATGCCCCTCAGGGGTGATGAAAGGTGACGAGGGCAGAGGAGTTGAGGGAGGGAGGCACAGAAATCAAGTAGAAGAAGGAATGAGCCATAGAGACAAGACTAGAGATGGGGAAGGATGTGTGATAACGAGAACACAGTTGGACTTCTGCGGTCAAAGATATATGGGGGATTGTCACCTAAATACACCAGTTCAGACCTTCAGGAAATGACAAGTCCAGCTGTTGGGCTAATTACATTCCCCTGCAAGTATCTAGGATAGAGAGAGAGCTCCCTGATGTGTGGAGACTGGAATGGAGGGGTGGTCCTGGTCATAGAGCTCAAGAAATCATAGGGGTGAAAGTTTCTACGGTGTTCTCTTGGTTATTCTGCTGAAATAACTCAGAATGATAGCAAGATTGAAAAAATGAAAAGGACAATATTTGTCAAACTCATTGATTAATTGTCCATACCTACCAATCAGTCATTACAGCCTCTTCATACATACCTTGAGTTATGTAGCAGTTACGACTGTTCAAGTGAGTCACTTCTAGTTTCAGTTGCTCTGAATGTTGGACAGCCATTAAATCTATCCAGATAAAAGTTTATTTCATATGGAAAAAAATTCTTGTTTATAATTATGACTATAATTCTTACAAAAATCAGGTAATTGCATTTAATTATTGTGCATATCTGGGGGGATAGATCAGTTGTAGAAGGGGAAGACCCTAGCACAGACATATGAAGAGATCTTTTTTTGGAAAAAGTAAGAGAAGAAAATTACCTCTTTCCCAACTGCTGACTCATTGAATATGTAGCTTCCTGCAGACAAATGGAAACTCTAGTTCCATGCCAGATTTAACCATGCAGAATCAAGGACAGATAGTCTAGACAATAGCCTTAAAGCAATCATCCCTTTATCCAGCTGAATTTCTAGGCATAAAATGTGAAAGTACCAATGTGAGTTTGGGTTGAAATCAGAGAGCTGTACATACCCTGAACAGCAGCACAACAGAGGTAGGGATGCACACGTATGTACTGCTTTTGATCCTAAGGAGCGGCACAAAATGCAGAGCCAGCTGACTCCCAAAGATGGGATCCCTGGGGGCTCAGAGTGGGGCTCAGATCCCTGGGCCCATCAAGAGCCCAGGATCTGCTGACTTGACACAAGCTTGTGACGATTCATCACCTGCTTTTGGAAAACACTTTTTAACAATTTTCATTGGATTTATCAGGGTGGCATTGGTTAATAAAATCACATAGGTTTTGAGTGTACAATTCTATAATACATCACTGTATATTGCACTGTGCTGGCACCACCCCAACCCGAGTCTCCTTCTGTCACCAAACATTTGACCTGTTACCTCTCCTCATCTTTTTATTTTGCTCCTCTCCCTTCTCGTCCTCTTGGACACCCTTCTTCATCCTGTACTCCCCTTTTCTGCAGTTCGTATCTCCTGCTTTTTGTTATAAGTAGAATAATCCTGAAAAGCATCTCTCATCACACTACAGAGCCCTGTGGCTCCAGAGAGATTCAGGTGGCCCAGGAGCTCATGGCTATATGGTCTCATTGTCTCAGGACATAGGATTTTAGGACATGCACAAATGCCTACTTGCGAATGGGTGTAATTGAACTAAGACACTTGACTGCTTATGTCTTCTTATGTATCAGTGTTGGATGTGTTTATAAATGGAGCTTTTATCCTTGTTCTGCTGTAATCATTTTCTTACCAGCTCCCACCACAGCTGCAAAAGTTTGCTAAGGATTAAACAATACTCAATACATATTTGTATTTGTTGTATGCTTTAAGAGATGTATTTTCTTAAAGTTCCTCATTGTTGTTTAGTTAAGAGACTTCTATGATCACCTTACTTCGTGGAAATATCATTTTAAGACCTTATTTGAATTTTCCAAGATTGAAAATTCTTACCAATGTATCTGGCTCCTTCTTTATTTTCTGCCAAACTTTATTTGCTTTAGACTTTCCGGGTCATTGAAAGGTCAATGGGTAGTAGCTCTACAAATTTAACATGTAAGGCTATTGAGTTGACTTTCATTATTCTATTAAAAGGTACCAACTCCAAATAAATGGTAAAATGATACCTTCTAATTGGAAGTATTCATAAGAGATTAATTTTAATCTGTAACTAATGTACTGAAAACCCAGAGCTTTCACACCAGAAACTGCAGCATCTGAAATGCATGCCATGCTCTTCCCTGACCGGCCAGAGTGCTTTTGCTGCCCTCCACCTACCCAGACACCTAATGAGCCAGGCAAACAAGGACTTCCACTGGGCAGCCCAGTGTTGAAGCTCCCAATTGTTCCAAGTAATCATAGGAATATTAAGAAATATAAATAAGACATTTAAAAGAACTTTCAGGGGCAATATGCAACAAAAGTAGTGGCCCAAACCAACAGTTTTCTGTTGTATGAATGTTCAAAATCTGTGGTCTGGGTGTCACATTGCATCCACCATGATCACTGCCCTTGACCCTTGGTCCTAATGCCCTTCTCATGAGCAAGGATGATATCCCCAAACTGTGTAACGTTAAAACCAATTTGAAGTGTGCATTTCTTGAAAACCGAGCATCATGAATGATAGCCAAAATTAACAGACGTTCATGGACATCTTTTGCCTTGGTGTCACTGAAATGCCAAGATAATATTCAAGTGACTAGTATTAATAATGGGATTTAATTAAATTGGCTCCCCTCGATGTGTGCTATGTTAAATTTCACCACGACACTGAAAATGTTATTTTCCTTTTGTTGAGTATAAAATACCGAGTCTGGGCTATACTAAGTTGTCTCCTTCAGAGATTTATCACGTTCACTAATAAATGTGAAAATAGAGGCATGAAAGGGCGCACTGCTCGGCCAAGCTCTCACATCTAGGCGGCTGCAGAACCAGCGCCCAGGGCCAGGGTGGAGGGCCCAGTGGCAGACCGCTTCTCACACCCACGTGTCTTTAGAACAGTGGTCTGCATCAGATTCCTCCTAATCCCTGATGTGATCCTTCAGATCCAGCCTCCTAGAACACTGAGAGAGCACAGGGTAAGACATACAATAGTTCACAAACAAGAGAGAGTGTTCAAAGGACAAGATGGCTGGGGCACTGACTTTGTGGTGCCCAGTGTCTGCCTTCGGCACGCCTGGCAGTGAGCTGTAACCCTTGTGGTAGGGTATGTCATCAGGCCAGTTCCCACTGCCTGAAGATTTTCAATTCCTGATACTTCTTGCAGGTGAATGACAGGCACCATTAGGAACCCGCAGAGCTCAGGCACAATGAAAATTAAGGGGACACTAGGAAGGAATACTCTTATCTGAAAAAAAAATTCATGGCAGGATCCTCTGCATACCACAGTGAAAGCTGATTGACGTGGTTATTTTAAGTCAAATTGCACAAAGGAGACTGGTGACATCAGCAAGATGAAGCCCCACGCATTGAGAACACTTGAGAAGTAGTGGGTGTGATGATCTTCTGAATGAAAATATGCATTCCCACCTCGGTGGGCATAGAACACAGAGTAAAGATCAAGTAAATGGAGTGGGGGCCCATGAGGTACGGGTTTGAATACCGGGTCCTACATTTGTAAGATATGTAGTTTTTTACAAATAAATAATATCCTTCTGTTGCGTGTGCATTTTTTTGTTGCTGCTTATTTAAAATGTTGGGTAATACAAGTTATTTCCTTGGGATGGGGGTTACTAAAATTTAAAGGTGATTTTAAATCTCTTTCTCATTCTCTGTCCTCTCCTTGTTTGCTGGTTTAACAACATTTCTATCATTCCAAACAATGTGTTTAACTACAATTCTAAAACTTTACAATTTTTCTTTAGTGCATTTATCAAAGACCTTTCAACTTTCTCCTTCCACTTCAAGTAGTATATTTGTAACAAAGATAACTTTCTCCTAAGAATAAATAGTGTCATTCATTAAAAAAAGTTTTATCATCCTATATGTATATATATAATACACTGCAAATACTACTTATTGCAGAGTTATTAGAAAGACAGGATTTAGAGTTAAATTCATGGACTTAAGTATTTACAATCTTTGTGCCTATAAAGTTGCTTAATCTCTCCAAGCCCCTTGATTCCCCCTTTTGCTTTTACTTTTTTTCTTCATGTTAAAAATCTATTATTTTCTTCTTTTCTCTTTTCTTTTGTCTTCCTTTATTTTAAAGCCTATACTGTTTTCAAGTATAAGATGATACTATGCATTTTATAGTACCATTGCTGAACTATAAAATGATACTAGTGCTTAGGGATCATAAAGCTATATTTATCAGTGTACAAAACCTATTTAGACAAGAAAGGCTGAAGATCAAAGGTGAAATAAAATTCAGTTAAATAGTAAATGTAGGGAAGGCTGTCTAAGTCACAAAAATTGTGGAACAATAGACAAATTCATGGGATGAAACTGTGGAATGTTTTTGGTCTTATGATTAAAAAATGAATTGAGCCAAGAGGAGAGCTGAGATCTGACCAAATGAAGCATGGTCCACTTGAACCCGAACTTCACCTACCCAACTTTTAGTTGCTTGGCTTTGGGCACTAATCGTATTGTCGTAACATTATACTAGAAGAAACAAGCCCACAGAGATAGTTGACAGTATTCAGAGGAAAGACCGCCCCTTCATTAGCTCCTTTCTAGTGTGAGGCTGAGAAGGTGTTCGGGGACAATATGTGTTACAGACAAAAGATGAGGTTATAAGTGAAGAGATTTGAATTATGCACTGAAGAGTTAATTTGAGCCGATGTTCCCAAGAGTTTCCCTGCATATACCTGATGCTCTTCCTGTCAACGAATCCGAGTTTATAAACTATGAAATTAAATAGCATCATAGTGTTGCTTTTTATACACTCGGTAATTGCTGTCTTGGACTAAGATTCACGGAAGCATATTATTCCAGTTGCCAGCATAAATTGGATCAGGCCTTGAAATATTTTAACCCTTTGCTGCTTCGAAACTTGTCCATGTACTTTAATAGGCTGGAGAGTTGGGGTTGTATGCCGAAGGTAGTAAAAATAGAAAATGAAGCCAACATCTATTTCATAGGGGTGTGGTTATGAGGATCAAAGGTATAAGAGATGGTATAAGCCTGGCTCCATGCCTGTGTCTAAGAAACACATCCAGATGCCCATTAAATGGTGAAAACAGATTTTAATCAGTAGTATAATATCACGATAGGGAAAAGAGTCCAGCATGAATCGGCTGAACTTCGATCTGTATGGAGGGGACTGGGCATTTTAAAGGGAGACTGAAGGAGTATGAGGGGAGTGGGGGGTGTTGGGAAGTGAAAACTCACACAGTTGGTCAGCGTAGGTTTGATCGGGTCAGCCAACTGTGTCTGTTAGCTGGAGGAAGTCAGGTTCTTGTCCTCCCAGGGGCCCTGGGAGGCCCAGGCTCTATGCTTCCTGATTACATTTCAAAGGAAAGGCTCTTGGGTCTGCTCTCAGAAAGACACTCCGGCCTGTGTTGTAGGAGAGGCACACACATCTCAAAGGGACAGAGGAAGACACCACCAACGTAAGCCCATTTTAGTAAATGCTCTAAGAAAAGTCGGTCAGGGCCCTGTGTCAGGTGTAGGCTAGAAACTAACAGTAAGTACGTTAGACAACCTTGAGCTTTCTTAGACAGGCCCTTGAAGAGGGTTAAGGCCTTTCTAGGGATGCTGCTGTGAGCTCTTGGCAACTTTGGCAGCGTTTGTTTTAACTCTTTTAATGTGGGGGCAAGAGTGGGGGGACTGGGTGAAATCATGTGCATGGAGAATTAGTAATTTCTATAAATCAAGAAGGAGGCTTGAGTAGGAGGGCTCAGGGGAGCCTACACTAGAGTTTGCCTAAGGAGAGAATCTCTGTTACCTGGCACACAATATGTGTATGGGAAATGCTACATCACATCACTACCCTGTGACTGAATGTCTCACGAGCTAGCTATTAATTTGTTACATAAGACTATTGAATGTCAGTAGATGATTTAAGGTTGCAAACATATGTGTCTTCTCCTCTTTCCTTCTGGTCATCTCACTGGTCACCCTCACAGAGTAATGCCCATGAACACAAACAAGCAAACAAATAAAAAAATAAGAAAAGAACTGGTTAGACTGAAACACAGGGTGCCTGGTCCATACCCTTACCACATGACACCTAGATTCTTAAAGCACTTTCAGACTGGCCTCCCTGCTCCCAACATTGCCACTTTCCAGACAGTCTCCAAAGTGGCACCATATTTGCCTTTTTAATAAAAAGTTAGCTGTTTCACTCGTGTCTGAAAAATCACACACATACACATTTCTTAGGTTATCACAAGGGGTCTTTCATGATCACTTAGCTGCCTGTTGTTTCTGCCTCTCCCTTTGCCTCCCCGACCCACCCCCTCCCGCTTCCTCTGAATTACTGTCACTCTGGGAAGAGCATTTGGCCTGAAGCAATGACCTTTGACAATGTCTCTCCACACCTCAGCCAAATCAACTCTAACTCTTCTAGAATCTTCTTCCAGCTAAGCTCCTCTTTGCACATTTTCTTTGACTCTCAAATTTAACATCCTCCAGATTTCTACTTCTAAAACATTCTGTGGATGATTTAGTTGTGCTTTGTGCCCAATTACACTGAGATGTCTCTATTTAAGTATCCATTTCTTTTAATAACACCCAAGTGCTAAAAAGTTAAGGGGTCCTTTGTTCCTCAGTTTCCCAGGTTAGCAAGTAGTAACACATATATATTGTGTAAACATTTAAGATGTCCTAAATGAGTGGATAAATAAAATTTGTATATGAGAAAATATCACAAAATTCATGGAATGCCTGCTCAGTGTGAATCTGTGACCCAGACATTGTAGTCACAAATACAAATAGGGAAGGCAATTGAAGTATTTATGTAATGATTTGAGTGCTTTTACTTATTTTAAGTAATATGTTGACAACTGAACTTGAACCTGGATTAATGTGTGCTCTGTGTTAGCTATGGTTTCTCTAAGGACTGTCACTTGGGGTTTTCCGTATGACACATTACAAAAACCACAGAATGGAAAACAATTTGATCAGGTGAGAAAATCCCCGCAACCTTCACGTCCCAAACTCATCTATTTACTCCTGGAAGATGTAATCTTTTCTCCAAGAACTGTTCACTCATTCACAGATCTTAAATACACTCCTGAAAGCTGGCATGCAAACCAGGGATAGATAACTTCCGGAATCTGGCTTAAGACAAATGTGGGTCCAGTCCCATAGAAACGCAGATGAATGGCCAGGGACAGGCAGTCATGCTGCTGAGCCCAGCAGCTGAGGCTGACAGTGTCACGCCCTGTTGCTAGACAGTTGCCTTAGCGAAACAAGTGAGTGCATCTTTTCCAATTAGATATCCACGTTTTAAGTGCATTTTTTCAATTCCAAATACGAATTACAAATGCCCCACCCCGAAGTTATCCGGTTTAAGGAATTCAAATAAGGCAGGTCCCTGAACACATCTCAGAGCCTTGGTAAGCCCAGACCTCCTAAGGTCCGGCCCTACTGATCTGATCTCTCAGGTGACTTTTCACCTTCCTAAGAATGGTCCGGACTGTGGAAGATAAAACATGTGGGGGCTCGAGATCCCCAAGACCTGAGGTAGCAACGCGTTCATTGAAATGTTAAGGCTGTGTGTGTTCTCACTGTTCTTAGACACAAATGGGTAGCCCCTTCTTACACACAAAACAGGATCGTGTGAATAAGTGCCCTCTCCAGAAAAAAAGTACAGGAGACCATTCCCATATGTTTTAAGAAGAATCCAACCTTTTATAATGTGGTATGAATTATAAAGCAACCTAACCTCTGGTTTGTGTTAAAGAAGAAATGTCTACCTCTAAAGATGTACATTGTCCCGTGAAGAGAAATTCCTCCCAAATATTGCCAGCTCTCTCTTCCTGCTAATTTTAGCGGTGTTAACGCAGAAAACCTGCCTTCATTCAAAGAAGCAGCAATTGCTCCGTTTCACTCAGATGGCAAACATAGAAGTGTGATGAGTTTGTACCAATAACACATTTAAAAATCTTTTTTACTAAAAATATGTTCCGTAAGACTTAATTAACAACCAGAGTTCCTGGTTTATATGTGAGCTATAAACAGAAAGTATGTTTTGAAATATTTGTTGCTGGCTTGTATGACAATTGAATGTTCAATGAGGAGGGTTGTATAAGGCAATGTTCTAACCGGACAGTGTGGCTGAAAAGGGAAACAGACCAGGAGAGGAGGGGGGACAGATGTGACCCTTGGTCACCCGTGGCCTCACGTACAACATTCAGTGGCTATCGATGAGTGGGTCAGATCACACTGGACTAATCACTCTCACTGCCTTATAGGATTGGAGCAAGGGATGAAGTCCCTGCAAGGTAACTAGGTTCTACCTGGGGAATTCGAACACATGGACAGCAGGTAGGAAGGGGGATTAAGCTAATGCTAATGTTTCCCAGCACCTACAGCTTCCTAACTCTGTGCTAAATCCATGTCAGTCACACGGTTTCCTCCAGAAGGAAGACCCTCGCTCTTCTCTGCCAAGTCGCCTGAGAGAGCCACCCAATCGCAGACGCCGGCTTGGCAGCGGCAATGCTCCCACCTAAGGGAAAAACATAGATGTCCCCGTGGGAAAAACTATTGATATCTGTTACCTTCTCCCCTAGGAAAATCAAATCCTCCTGCACTTACTCTACTATACTGTTTGCATGTGTTCACCTGTGTTACTGTCATTTTTCCTAGCCCCTGTTCTGTGGTCTTCTGTAAGGTGGAACCCAATTTAATTTTGAGTCTGGCACAGAGTGGTACAGAATAAGTAGGGAAAGAAGAAAGAAAAGGGGAGGAGGGGGAAAGAGAGAACGTAAGAGAAAAAAGGAGAAAAGGAGAAAAGGGGAAGAGAAATGAAGGCATTCGAGAAAGAAACACCTTTGTTTTATTGTACTGTCGTTATCCATGGTTTCCCCTGCAATGCTGCCTTTCCTTCCTGCTTTTCAACTTAGACAAGTCCCAAAACTTGCATCTGTTTAAGCAGATGTTTTACAAATACTTTGCACGTCAACTTCCAGATTTAATTTTCTACTGCAGAGCAGCTACAAGGTAGGTATTATAAGAAAGGTAAATACTAGCCCCGGCTGGTGTAGCTCAGTGGACTGAGCGTGGGCTGCGAATCAAAGGGTCGCCAGTTCAATTCCCAGTCAGGACATATGCCTGGGTTGTGGGCCAGGTCCCCAGTGGGGGCCACATGAGAGGCAACCACACATTGATGTTTCTCTCCCTCTCTTTCTTCCTCCCTCCCCTCCCTCTCACTAAAAATAAATAAATTTTAAAAAAAGGAAGGTAAACACTTTCCTTTCTATAAGCAGAGAAACAAAAGGTCACACAGTATAACATTACATTCTGTTCTGCCAGATTCTCCTTAGTTCTCGAGGTCTGGTGCCCCCTCCCCTCCTTCCGGATGCCCACCACAACAGCCCAAGCTCACAACACTTTCCTCAGTCTCTGAACAAAAAATAAAAAATAAGGATTTAGATCTAATCTAAATATTGCTTCATAGCTTTGATTATGTTTTGTGTATGTACCCTCTTTCCATCTTGATAACATAGCCTTGTTTTTAAAGAGTAAAAGAGAAAAGGAATAGTTATTCTTTGGTTGTGGGACCACAGAAGAGCAAATGACATAGAATTATAGGGAAACATATATAATTTAAATAGATTTCAATTCAAACAGTGAACAAGGACTCAAAATTCCAGACTATTTGAAATGCGATGTGTCTGCTTTTACCATGGGTATATATCAATATCTGTACATATTTGTTAAAAAATAAGATATACTCAATCTATGCCTTCTACCAGTACAGTCATTTCCAGTGATTTTCCCTTTAAATATATCTTTCATTTGGCTGTCAGCATGCTTTGTCCATAACTGCAATATCCACTTGCTTAAATCACCTCAGCGGTCCCCTGGTGGTTGAAGGGCAGTCCAAATCCTCTGGTTCATCTTCCATAGAACTTCCCATTCTCAAAATGTTTAATTTACCTTTACTCTTTTCTGTCTCCTTCCTGTGCTCAAGATATATTTTTCTTCACTTGGCAATTTTTTCTTGTCTTTTAAGATCAAACTTAGTGTCCTATCTTTTCCAAAGTCTTCTCTGGACAAACTCCCCCTGTACGATATCATTCATGATTATTCTCTCCACATAAATAACATTGAGCTTGGCACATCTCCAGTGCTCAATAACTGCATGTAGGATAAGTTGATTAACAATTTAATTCATAAGTTAACCAGCTAACAACTAAGCAGTTGCTTTCCCCTGTATCTCATTTTCATTTCCTATGAAATAGTATCATTGTTCCAAATGTACTCTGAGGCCCCTCTCAGGGCTGACCTTCTAAGAGTCTACATTATTGAGATAACATGGAGAGTGTGGTCAAATGCACCGTTCCCAACCTGAGTTGCAAAACACAGGTTTACAAGGTCAAGTAGTTATGGGAAGGGCGGCCCAACCCTCCAATGTCTCCTTAGACATGCGCCTTAGCATGGAAGGCCAAATAAGGTCCACACAGATAAAGCATGCATAGCTTCCTTGGACTCATTCATTCCAAAATCTGTTTCTGCCCTAAGTTGTGGGGGTTGTTGCACATTGCCCTCCTTAATGTTTCAAAGTCAAGCCAAAGATTCCCTACATTAAGATGAAGCAAAGAACCCAGGTAAGACACCTTTAGGGGTTCCAACTGGGAAGAATATGATGGTGAGAGATGCCAGCACTGGTATTAGATAGCACTGGCCTAGGTCCCATCTTCGCCCCTAAGAAATGACACAAAGGTATGAGGCAGATACAATAGCCATTTGAAAGATGGAGAAATTAAGGTGGAAAGAGAAGTTGAGGACTTGCTTGAAGTTACCCAGCTATTAATCAGGGAGGCTGGGATTGGATGCTGTTCTTGTAGATTTTGCCTCATTTGATATATAGGTTAGTCTTAATTTCAAATTGCATCTTACATTTTAGCAAAGTTCCCATGTGTCCTTGGATTTTTACCATAATTTAATGGCATAATATTTATAAAAATTAAATTACCATACATAGTGGAGCCATTACACATTTTTTTTTCTAAAAGCTATTTCAGGTGTAAGAATGTTTTTAAAAACTGTAAAATTATTACTTATAGAAGAAAAGGTGACAACCAAGCATTTTAATATGAAGCTTCATCATAATAAGCTTCATATACTAAAAGCAATGGTAATAACATTAACAATTTTAATGAGATTAAGACAAATTGTAAAGCCAGCATTTAAACAACATGCCCACTGGGGATTACCTAGAGTAGCAATAATTTTTCTGTGTAACCATATTTTTAATAAAGCACATTGGAAAGGGAAAGTTTTAAACATTAGATGTTAATGGTAGTGATAATATTAAAGCTATGATTATATTCTTATACGTCTTTGAAGATCTCTGGCACCAAAATCTCATTTAAAAGTGATAGGTAAAAACAAATAATGTACTTGTAATTAAAATCCTGATTCCGTTGATCATGTTGGACACATAAGTAATCTCTTCTGGGTCTTAGACTCCTTCATGGCAAAATACATCGCCTGCTGTGTCAGTTGAGGGCCAGCCGCCACCTCTGAGCCACGAGTAGGTGCAGCTGAGAAGCAGCCGCTCCGGAGAAGCTGCACAAGGCACAGACGCTCGGCAGGCAGGGCACAGAGGGGAGGGCATCCCCGGCTTCTGCTTTCCTATTGCTCTCTAATCCCCTAATCTTGCACTTGGCCAAGAAACCCAGAAAGAAAAGGACTGGGAGCCAGCAGACCCCTCCAGAGCAGAGAAGAGCCAGGAAAGAGAGAAGACAGATCTGAGAATGAATTAACGAAGGAACAGCACGCACACCTGTTTACACGATCGTTGTTCAGATCAAAATGTGTTAAGTATGGTAATACTATGTACTTGCCTAGGACTTTATAGTTTATTAGGCACAATCAGCTTATATTACTTCATTGTGCTGATAAATCTGTAAGGTCAGTGTAATTAATGAGGAAACAAGGATTCAGAGAGAAAAATTAATTTACACAAGATGGTACAGAGGAAGTGTAGGATTATATCCACATCAGTATCTTCTGCCTCTTTCTCTCGCTCCATATATACATATACATACATACATTTTATATAGAATTCTGTTACATATATACATATACATACATTTGTTTTGCATTTACACCTTTCTACACCACTAATTAATTTCAGCCAGGTATGTGTATTACTGGAATCAGGGAACAGACTGACGGCTGTAAGAGGGGAGGAAGGAGGTGGGATTTGATTGAAAGAGGGTAAGGGATTAGTCAAAGAACACATATGAAGGACCCATCATGGACATGGTCAATGGTGAGGGGACTGATTACGTCGGGGGTGGGCTGGGTGGAGGGGGAGAAATGGGGAAAATGGAACATCTATAATAGCATAAATAATAAAACATCAAAATGAAAAATATAAATTAAATTTAAAATAAATAAATAATGTATTTGCCTAAACGTACGAAAATAAAATATCTGCTCTCCCACAACAGGGCTTGGCAAACTACTAGCAATTCCAATATCTTCAAATGATCATGTTACTTTTTAAAAATAATTAGACTGGCTGACCTTTAAAACCACAGGGACCTTCGCTAAGAAATTATACTCACTGTGAACCTCCAAAGGAAAATAAGTCCCTAGAATTATATCATTAATTTTAGCAACATCTTACTAGCAGCCTGGTTTTCTCAGTCCCTATTCAGTGTTGTTTTGCTGCCTAATAAGCCCCTGTGTGTGCCTCTCCACCACCTCCTGCGACATTTATTAGTGTAGTTTCTGCTTAGTCCCTCCGCGTCCTGCTAGACCGTGTTCACTGTGAGAGCATGGGTGGGCTCTGTCGTCGGCACGTCTGTAATCTCAATAAATATGTTTAGAGGGATGACGGCTTGAGTACATTACATTGGTTAAATCTTTTAAAATATCCCTTTCCTTGACTATATTCCTTCATTCTCATGCCTATTCTGGGAGACATATAGCAAAACTACCACGATTCCTTTTGCATATGAAGAAAATAGCTATACAATTTAAAAGGTTCTCTAGTGGGACTATAAGGAGTATACAGTATAACAGGGCCTCTGACCGTGAGCAGAGGTCCTTTCCTTTCCTGAGGTTACTTTGTGCACAGGTCTGGGATTCAAGAAGGCTCCCTTCCAAACTTTAAACTTAAGTTAACTTCACTGTGTGTTTACCATTTCCAGTGCTACGTGTGCTGTCGTGCTTTTCTATCTGGCGCCAGTTATTTTCTGCCTGAAGAGTTTCCTTTAGCATTCTTTTAAAAAAATTCTTATTTATTCTATTACAGTTGTCCCAGTTTTTCCCCCTTGGCCCTCCTTCACCCAGCCCACCCCTCCCCGTTCCCACAGTCAGTCCCCACCCTGCTGTACATGTCCGTGGGTCATTAATTCATGTTCTTGGACTAGTCTTTTCCCCTTTTTTTCTGCCATTCCCCCTACCCACTGTCCTCTGGCAGCTGTCAGGATGTTCCCTGTTCCCAAGTCTCTGGTCCTGTTTGCTCGTTAGTTCATTTTGTTCGTTAGATTCGTCTTATAGGTGAGATCATAGGTGTTTGTCTTTCACCCCCTGGCTTGTTTCACTTAGCATAATAGTCTCCAGCCCCATCCATGCTGTCACAAAGGCTAAAAATTCCTTCTTCTTTCTTTGTGCTGCATAGTATTCCACTGTGTAAATGTACCACAGTTTTTTAATACATTCATTGACTGACGAGCACCATTTGCATATTTGCATATTTGCATATTTCATGCAAATGGACATTTAAAAAAAGTGAGGGTAGCAATACGTACATCAAACAAAATTGACTCAAAACAAAGGCCATAACAAGAAACAAACAAGGTCACTATGTAATACTTCAGGGAGAAGTTCAACAAGAGGATACAACTCTTGTACACATATATGCATCCAATATAGGTGCACCTCAATATAGAGAGAAAATATTGGCGGACTTTAAGAAAGAGATTAGACAGCAATACAGTCATTAAAGGAGATTTTAACACCCCGCTCTCAGCAATGGATAGATCTTCCAAACAAAAAAGTCAATAAAGCCCTGGCTGGTATAGCTCAGTGGATTGAGCTCAGATCTGCAAAGCAAAGGATCGTGGTTCGATTCCCAGTCAGGGCACATGCCTGGGTTGCAGGCCAGTTCCCAGCAGGGGACACACGAAAGGCAACCATACATTGATATTTCTCTCCCTCTCTTCTTCCCTTCTCCTCTAAGGATAAATAAATAAAATTTTAAAAAGAAAAAAAAAGTCAATAAAGATATTGCAGAATTGAATGACACTCTAGATCAAATGGACTTAATTGATATTTGTAGACGATTTAACCCCAAGAAAGCAAAATACACATTCTTCTCAAATGCATATGGATCATACTCAAGGACAGACCACACAGTAAGACACAAAATAAGCCTTAATGTATTCAAGAAAGTTGAAATCATCCCAGGCATCTC
>PVKM010011176.1:0-33632 GCA_004027735.1 Carollia perspicillata
CTTGTTCCTAGTCCTGACCTGACTGGATGGCTCCATGAGAACCAATATTCCAGAAACAGCTGTTTCCCAGTTTGGCCCTGCTCTCCACTTTTGGCCGCTGGAATGCCGCTCTTCCAGCCTCCGGCTGCCATATAAAAAATACATTGCAATCCTTTAGGGGAAGAAGACTCCACCCTCTCTGAGGAGGATATGCATGGATGGCATGATGGAATGTGATCCTCTTACTCTTAAACCACCATTGGGAAGGAGTACAGAAGCCCAGGTTAGAAGATATTTCACAGAAAAAATTAGGCCATATCTCGGAAAAATAACTGCAATTATTTCCTAATTATTTCTAGCAGCAGATGTAAACAACCATTGGGACTCCTTCAAGGTCATTTCCAAAACAAGAGCTAAGGATCCTGGAAGAATTCTGCCTGTGACCACAATCCTGTTCAAAGAAGGGACAAAAACGCCAGGATACCAGAGATGACACCATAATAATAATGTCTTATACTAATTAAGCATGTACTGTGTGCCAGGCACACAGAGAATGCACACAGAGAATCACAAAACATTCATAAGTGTATATATGGTATTTATAGTCACCAGAGCTAATGGAAAATTAGGCAGAAAGGGGACCAAAAAGTTAGGGAGGTATGATCATAAATGGGGTAGCCCAGAGAGGCCTCACTGAGAAGGAGAATTTAAGAGAAGATTTGAAGGGAGTGAAGAAGTGAATCAAGCAGGTGTCTGGGGAAGAGCATTCCAGAAAAAGGGTAGACCAAGTTCAATGTTTCTTAGGAGAGAGCACAGGTAGTATATTGTGGAACAGGAAGGGCATCAGTGTGGCAGGAGCATAGTCACGGGGGAGGTGGGAAGAATAGGACAAGTCAGAAGGATTAGAAAGAACTGGGTAGTGTAGAGCCTTATGAATTTAATTAATTGTAAGGACTTTTCCTTTCATTCTGATAGAGATGGGAATATGTAAGAGGAATGTAAGAATAAGATGGGAAGATATAAATGTCAGCAAAGGAGTAGACTGACCTGAATTATGTGGTAGCATTGCTCTGTCTGTGTGTTGAACCTAGACTTTGCGGTGGGGCAAGAATGGAAGCATAGAAAGAAGTTAGGAGGCCATTGCAATAATCCAGGTGACAAATGGCAGAGGCTTGGTCTAGGCTGGTAGCAAGGGAAATGGGGAGAACTGGTCAGATTTTGAATGTATCCTGAAGACCCAGCTGGAGGATTTATGAATACATTAAATGCTGGTTGTGAGATAAAGAGGAGTCAAGGATGACTCCAAGGTTTTTGGCTCAAGCAACCAGAAAAATGGAGCTGCCACTTGCTGAGAGAAAAGAGTAAATGAGAGAAGTAGGTTTGGAGAAGGGGCATATCAGGGTCTCATCCATCCAGAATGTTGGCAAAGAGAACAGTATTTTAGTTCCAAAATCTTTCAAAGGATATGGCTCTCATGTTAAGATCTCCAATTCTACCTTAGTGATGCCTCCTGCGCTCAGTCACTGGTATACTCCATCACTCATCCATTCATTCATTCCTTTATTCAACAAATGTTTATCAAGTATCCACACTGTGTCAGTGTGCTAGGTCTTGGGACATGCAGTGAGAAAGAGATACTTGATTCCTTTCCTTATAAAACTTACAATCTCGAGGGGAAACAATAGACAAATTATTACATAAACACACCTATACCTATATGTAGTAATAAGCTATAAACAAAGAAAAACCAAGATTTACCAATAAATAAAGAAAGATGTTAGAGGACTTAAGTAACTTGCTCTTAATTGCATAGCTGGGGAGCCACAGGGTTGGAACATAGCACAAGGTATCCCCCTCCAGAGCCCACATCTTATGTTAACAGTGTTGGAAAGAATGCCAACCAGCACCATTCTGTGGTAGAGACAAAACACAGCAGAAAAAGAGAATCAGAACTCAGGTCAAGAAGCACTGCACAATGGCTATAATATGGCTGTCATAGAATGTTTCTGGGGCCAGTGTTCTCTCATCTGTAAGATGATCAATGTAGACAGACCAGATAGTCTCTAAAGCCTGTTCTGCCTCTGAAACTATGATTCTATTGTGCATATTGGCATCAAAATGTAGGAAAGAACATGTGGGGGCCACTGGATTCAAACTTCACTTAATTCACAGTGCTGCCCAGGCCCAGACCTGTGTGTGAGGCTGGGAGTCCTTTGGTGCTCTGTCCTATGAGAACCTGACAGGCAGCAGAAACAGTGAGAGTAGGAGCTGGCAGGTAGGACTTCTCTCAGAGATGGGCCCAAGCAAGGGGAGGGGTGAGCTCCAGAGAATGAGAGAAGAGAGAAAATCAAAGGATAGCTAGCAGATGCTTAAACTGCCCTGAGGGCATGATTTCCTGTCAAGCCTAGAATGGGCAATATATTCAACTCTTATGTGCATCTGAATGCAGTCCTGGGAAATACAGATCTTTCATCTTTCTAGGCCACAGTTTTCTCTGGAAAAACAGGGCCAGATAATTTATAGGCTCGGTAATCTATGACCTCGTCCTCCTATAACCTCAGTATTTCTGTCCTCTAACTATATTCCAAAATAAAGTTCTGCCCTCTAGAAAGTATCCTTGTCAAATCTACAAGGTTCATCCCAATAGCCATTTGTCTAATAGTGCAATTCTGGTGGTAATCCAAATCAATTATTCACAAAGAGAAATATTTCAGTGTTTGGTTAAAGAATCCCAAAGTTTAGCTAACTTTTCAAGTATTTATTTACTTATAAAATATGATTTTTAATTGCCACACATTGTCCACAAGTACTATACTCTTCCTAGAACTTCCATAAATGTCCTAAAACACCTGCAAAATGCTTAAACTGGGAAATATGTGTTTTATTCTATTTGTTAATTATAAATTGCTTATAAGTTTTGATATATTAAATTAATGAAATTGACTGCACAATTAGCATATTCTGATTTTTGAATGCCTAGTTAAGTCATTTAAGTAAAATAATTTTATTTTGTAAGTACAGAAAATGAGACTAACAAAAAGTGTAACATGGCTCCAAATCACAGAGCACTGAGAAGGTTCCAAAAATGAAGTTCAGGATTACTGCCCATAAACATTGACTCAAATCACTGAATTATTATTACCACTGACAAATACTGATTTTAAAAATAAATAGTTCTGTTGTACATGTAAGAAAAATATATGAATCTTTCGTTTTCTGATAAATGTAATAAAATTTAATTAATGGGGAAAAATCTTTATCATTAACCCTTCAGTTTACCATCTTCTACCTGAGTGCAACAGTAACTTGGGTTCAATTAATTAAACCAAGGCCAGTCTTGCATATGAGTTTAATCTTCATTAGTAAGATCTATGTGTACATATTTTAAGAAAGTTTAAGTTAAACATGGTTAAAGTACAGAGGTAAAATGTGTACATTAAGTAGCAAAATATTATAAGCTGTTAGAAAAAAATGTTTTGGTAATTCTAAAGTATTTTTTCACCAACTTGTTCCACTATTCTAGAAACATCCAATCACCATATTGTCAGCATATCCACATGAGCATGGCATTATGACTTCCATATGGTAAATTAACAGAGACTCTACTCCAAAAAAGTTACCCTTTAAAGACCCACAGAGATTCATGTATTCCATAGAGAACAGAGTTGGGTGCTGCTAATTTCCATGGCATGAAAAACAGAAAACAAAACTTGTTTGCTAAAGAATACACTTTCAAAAGTTTATGAACCTTACCTTCTATTCTCTCTTGCCCACTCTAGCTCCCTTTATTTCCTCCCTTTCCAACGCATTCTCTTTCCTTTTTACATGTTTCCCTAGTATAGCATGGTACCTTTGGTTAAGACATTTTTCACTGTGAATTATTCATCCACTCATCTAAGAGACCATATTGATGACCTACTACGTGCCTGGCACAGTGCTGACCTCCAGCCATCAAAGCTGAATGCTGGTGCCCCTGCCTTTAGGGAGGAGGAAATCTAGCAGATGTTAGACCCCATGGTTAATCAGTTGAGACTGTCACTGTGATTAAAACAAACAACAACAACAACAAAAACAGGTAGTACCCGCCCTTTCCTGTAGCACACTTATTGTTCCCGTCTTCACTCCAGACCACTTCTCTCAAGCACCATACGCTCCCGGACCATACATCATCGTTTCTACTGCCCCAGTATCTATGCCGGGCACATACTGGGCCTCATAAAGTATTCTACCTGAATAAATGAATAAACCCGAGGAAATGAAACTGTTAATCAATATGCATCATGAATGGCTTAAAAAAACAACCCAATGAGATTTAAGTAACCATCTCCCTCTCCCCACAAAGTGTACCTTCGGTACGAGAAGCTGAGAGGGATTCCAGTTTCCTAGGTTTCCTAGGCATAGACGGTGCTACTCTTGAAGAAGCCTTCGTTGCCTTCCTGAATATTTTCATCATATTTAATACAAATTCCCTGAGAACTCTCCGCAGCTGAGATGGAGGGCGAGCTGACTCGCGCCGCCCTCAGCTGCCCTCTGTGGGGCTGTGCTCCTAGAAGGAGTGCAGCATCAATGAACTTTGTCTGCCCCCCCCTCCCCTCCCACGCCTTGGAAGTTTGGTCAGTTAAAGAACAAAATCTTTTCGGGAGTCTGGTTAAAGAGGAAGGAGTCAGGAGGAGCTCGAGGTGCCCGGAGAACAACTGAGTACAGTGTCGAAGGTGTCTTGAGCAAGTGAGTCTAGCCTGGCCCTCGCGGCCTCGGTAAACAGCTGAAAACATCCCCAGGACTTCGGGGACCCTTGGCGGCACCGGGAGGGCAGCGGGTTGGGAGGGCAGCCAGGAGGCCCGCTGCCGAGGGTCCGCCTGCTCCGTGAAGTGCTGTCGCCCTCAAAGGAGCCGCCCAATTACAAGAATTACCCACCGAGGCTCCAAAGGCGCTCAACAGCAACCGTAGCGACCTGAAACATCACACCCGCCCTTCTCTGGACCCCTGTCACCAGCGCCGAGGCTGGAGCATCCCTGAGGACCCTAACCGCTCACTCTGAACCCAGGGGCCCGGACAACTTGGCGTCCCCACCCTCGCGTCGCTCACTTTGGCCAGCTTCTCTCTCCTCTTGTCCCCAGTCTTCCTGCGTCCGACGCATCGGGGCAGCCCTGAGTGGAAAGCCACACAATAGTCACGTGCGTCCAGCGTCTCAGAAGCCCCTGGTTCGCCACTCCAGGGGGGCGCACACCAAGGTCACCAGAATAGGTGTGACTACTTCCATCTTCACTTTCCCCAAATCCTTCATCCTTCCCTATCTCAGATGCCCCGGGTCACGCCCCTCACCACACTTGGGGGTCTCCTCATTCTGCACCCCTTCTCTCCACCGCCCTGCCTTCGTCCTCCTGGTCCTTGCCCCTCTCATAACATTCACTTTCTCTCCCTAGTGAGTCTCCCTCGTAAGTCCGTCCCAGGTAGCCTCAGAGAACCAGGGAAGAGCAGGTGCCTCCCACTCGCTTAGGGGGAGCGGCAAGGAAACCGAGGCAAACTTCTTCTGCACTTACTTTGGGCCGAGCTTGCCGCCCCCTCGCCTCTCCTCGCTCTCCCAAAGGCAGCTGCTCCGCGGCGACCTGGAACCACCAAGCTTGCATTACCCACACCCGCGCAGCTGCGAAATGCGCAAAACCGGGGGTCTCTCCCAGCGAGAGCGCCCAGGGACGGAGTCCCTGGGCTGAGGTCCGGCTGCCCCGAGCGTCTTTGAGCTGAGCTGTAGCAGTCTCCAGCAGCCCAAGGATGCTGCGCACGGCGCTGTGCGCCCGGCGCCTCCGCCGGGTTGTTTCTGTCCGAGTTGCAGTTTCAGTGCATGCCAGGACTGCAGCACCCTCTCTGCCCTCCTCCAGCAACGACTTTCAATTCACCTGGAGGCTTGCGATGCTCCTCCGCGGGCGAGCAGCGTGACAGTGGGTGCAGAGGAGAGGGAGGAGCGCAAGAGCGGCGGCTGCCCCAGTGCGCCTCCAGCTTCTTAGGCGAGGAGCGCGCAGCCCTCTCCAGCCGCTCTCCTCCGGACTGCAGTCCTGACGTCACCCACCCCCCACCCGGCGGAGGAGCTGTGCGGAGAGTGGGGTGCGGGGAGCAAAGACTCGGGAGTGTGAACGGGAGTGTGAGCGTGTGTGCGCGCGCGTGCCTCGAAAGGCTGGGAACCGGTTGGAACCGCAGCTGGATCCTGCAAGGAGCCAGAAATTTAGCTCCCTGAAAACAGGCTCTAAGGGGCTGCCGTGAACAGCCGGGGGCGCTCGCTTCCAGGTTGGGGCGGGGATACTACGGAGGCAGACTTTCGTTGCCAGCAAAGGAAACGGATTAACGCGATTGGGGCAGTGGGAGAGCTGGAGTTGCGCACGCTTTTTCCCCAAAGTTGGAGGATGCATTCGATGCCTTTGATCTCTGCGCTAGAGATTTGGGAGGTAGAGAGGAGTAGATCTTTCGGTAGATCTTTTGGTTGTTTTTCACTCTCCTGTAGGAAGAAAGAATGGTGTTGGGGAGCAGCTCTCAAGGTTCTTGGCTTTCACTCCCGCTGCAAAGTCCTGGGAGGGAGCATGCTTTGATGCACCAAAGGGTGCCTCTCGCCTACTAAGAGCAGACATCAGCCCTCTGCCACTGTGTTCTGAGAAGTTGCTGCAAAGGGATCAAAGGGGCTGTGCCTTCCCCTGCCAATTCCCCGCAGCGTCAGTCTGAGGGAGTTTCCACCAGAAGCGAAGCGAAAGCACCCGGAACCAGATGCGTGATACCATGCCCATGGATTCTGGATCTGAGGCTGCCGAAGTCAACACCCCCAACAGAACTCCTTGAGATCATCCGGGTGAGGCTACAGTGTGAGTCCCCAGAACCTTACTCTCAAAGCGACTTAAGTAGCCACCCAACTTTCCTCGTTCTTTGCAGTCCTGGAAGCCAAAGATAGAGTCTTTCGGCAGAGTCACCAAATAAAGGGTTTTTTAAAGAGGTTCTAGGAAGGCTATAAAGGCTGTTCCTGGAGTATATGTCCCTTAGCAGCGACCCTTTCATCATCTTTGAGGCTGGGTGCGCGGCTTCGGGTGCCTGCGATGCTCTGCACACTGAGGCTGCACCCAGCCTGGAGCCTCTCGCTGCCTCTAGGCAATAGCAAAATGTGCAATGCGCTCCTGCTTGGGCTGGATCCCCTGGCAGCAGTCAGGCGTCAGGTGGCGATGCAGTGGTTGCCAGAGCTGCCATCAATTTTGAACGGCAGTGGTTTTTAACTGCAAGTATTTTCCTTCTTGAATCAGAATACTTGGATGGCAGAGATGCCTCATACTCATTAAAATATCTGTTTAAAATAGAGAGGGTAAATGATGGGAAGCAGGAAGTAAGCCGAGTGGGAGGGAGAAAAAGATACCCTGTCCACAAACACTTTTAAACTTCAGCTTCTTAAAGTTGCTGGAAAGTAGGATTAAAAAAATCCGTGATTGAAGCAGCAGAAAGTTGAATTGCAATCCTGAATTTCAGATGGAAACTTAACAAAATAGAAGCAAGTTTTGGATCTGGGTCTCCTGCTTTAGGTTTAATAATCTTAGGAATTAACTATATTCAAAAATTAGAATTTTAGCTAATTAGGCAATGTTATGGATATCCTTAACTACAAGGAGTAGTTAGAATAAGGAGTAGATAGAATAATTACAATAAATAAAGATACAGAATGCTCCTAATTAGAACATAGAACAAGGGAATTTCAGAGAGGAACATAGAATATCAACTTTCCAGGTCCTTTTGCAAATGTTCTATTTTTAATATATAAATTTGAAAACACTGTCATCATCAAGAAATCACATAACTAGGTCCTAGTTATTATGCATATTTCAGAAAGAACAGCTCTTCAGTAGGAGTCACTGTTCATGAAATGTTTAATTCTGATTAATAGTATGGGAGTAAGCAAGTCGTTGACAAAGGAGTGGTATGAAAATAAGATTGTGAAGTTACTATGCTAGTACATTTGAACCTTCCCAGTTGGGTCACAATTTTGCTTCCAAATGTTCAATGTCAAATGCTAGTTAGTGATGCCATCTGTGCAAATATAAGAGCCTAGCTGGCATAGCCACATAAGTAATGTCCTCCAAGTGCTGTTGTCCTCAGAATAGCCACCCAACAACAAGAACTAGCCACTGAGTCTCCATGTGCAGGCCCAAGCACCCCTTTCTTGATTTCCTATTGTATTGTGTTCACACCTCCAAGATAACTTTTAAAAAAGATTTTATATATTTTATTTTTAGACAGAAGGGGAGGGAGGGAGAAAGAGAGGGAGAGAAACATCAGTGTGTGGTTGTTTCTCATGCACCCCCTACTGGGAACCTGGTCTGACCATGAACCCTGGCATGAGCCCTGACTGGGAATCGAACCCACAACCCTTTGGTTTGCAGGCAGGTGCTCAATCCACTGAGTCACACCAGCCAGGCCAAGATAACTTTTTCATGATCTAGTGTGATTGGTTGCTTGTATGTGTGTCTCCCTTCTAAATTTATAATCTCTTCCAAGGTAGGAATTTCATTTTGCTTTCCCCAGGACCCAGCCCAGTGCCTGGTAAATAAATGGCAGCCACATAATAACTATATGTTGACTGGGTTAATTGTTTTTTAAAGAGTATAAAATAACTACATTTTAAAATCTGTTTTAGACTGATATTTCCTCTATATGAAACAAACTTCATATATATGTACACAATTCTGCATATATATTTTTATACGAAATGGAAAGGAGAAAAGAGGACAGGGAAATCAGTTCTCAAATGGATAACCCTCATGGCTGAGTGGGAGTCACAGAAACATACATCACTTGCTGCTCTTATGTTATGAGAATTTTTTCATGTTTGTTAATTGACATTTGTATGTTTTAAAAGTTTGGTGTTAGAACTCAGAAGCACTGTCCAAAATGCTTTACAAGCTGTTTCCCATTGCTTAGAATGCAGCATCTTATTAACGTTTGGTATGTGCATTTCTGATAAGAAATACTATTAGTTCAACTTGCCCTGGACTTTGCCCTAATCAGTGTGAAGACAGCTTATACTCATCCATGCACTACCAATATGATCCAAAAGTCTTTAGGCCAACGCTAGTGTTACTGTGCTCGCAAACACAGGACATCTATGGCCTGGCAGTTCAATTATATGGTAAATTCCACGGACCAGGTAGAAAATTAGCTATACACACAGACCACTCCATAGCTACCATAGAGACAGAACATCATGTTAACAACGAAAGTATAGCTCTCTTGGGAGTAAGGGGGTAGTGGGGTAAGGGAGGAACCATTTTAATATAGCAGTGGTTTTTCATCATACACTCCCTAGCCATTAAATCATCTAAACCAAACCCTGTAGTAAACACACGTTGGCAGAACTATGGAGACTCATAATTCTGTCCTTCTAGAAGCTATCCCCTGAGCAAAACAAACTCTGTGATACTCATTTTCTGCAATGAGAAAAGAAAACAAAAGGCAAAAATAAAAATAAAAAAATATTTCACATAGGACTTACCTAAAAATAAGTTAACATATATATCTTGTATGTATTTGTAGTATATGTATATAGTATATTTACATATGTGAGTGTATATATATATCACTTATAAATTATGGCCAAAATGATTTGAATAAATCCAATTATGTAGATACATTTTTAGAGAGACATTTTAAAAGAGCCTAAAATAACTCATAATAATGAAAACATCAAAAATTCTAATCACTTGCTTTTAAAATATAGTAAATTTGTTATAAAACACTGAAATTTTTCTACAACTTCTCTCAAGACTTAGATTTGCTCTTAATATTTTATGCTTTATAATATATTAATAGTTTTGTATTTGATTGAACTGCTTGTGTGGTACACTCTAATTCTGATAGAATTAACTCCAAAGATAAAACCTAAGTGGCCAATTTCTTTTAAGAAGTTAAAGTCCTAAACTGACCAATTCAAAATTCAAAAATGTCAACCAAAATAAGTAGTCGGCATAATATATTTATAGATACTATTCCAAAAGTACTAGTACAGGTTAGCAATAATTTTGTGATGAAAATTGGATTTAGCTGGTGTTATTTTTAAAATATTAAAACATCTTACTTATACATGTGTGCATATGTTATAATTATACTTTACCATAGAATTTCAAAAAGGACTTAGACCACTCTCTGGGCCTCCTTTTTTTGTATTATAGAGCACTCATCCTAAATGGACTATACGGACACCAGGAATATTTTTGTTACATTATAAAACCTATCAAGCAATAGTTAAAAGACAGGTGGTTGTTTTCAGTTCGGATTCTGGAGAGAGTTTCTTCAAAGGGTAGGTTTCAGGGGCTTTACAAGTGATGCACTTAAGTAGATTTGCTTATATGTGAAAACAATGCTTCTAGTTTTCATTTTTCCCATCACTAATACTAAGTAAAGGAAAATCCTAGCCAAGATAATGACTTTAGAAGGTCAAGTTCCTATCAGACTCAGTTCCTGGCCTCGAAGAGCCTAAAATCTGGTACCCTTTTTCTTTTCCTGCTTTCCTTGTGAACTCCCCGTGAATTATGCTTTGAGACCTATGGTTTTCAGACACCTACGCCTGAACAAAGAGGGTAGGACCAAATTTATGGGAACCAATTAGAATTTCTTAAAAGGCTTCAAGAAGTATTTTAAAGTGGATATAGTTACCGTACTTTGATTCTCCTTGAATTGTATGGCGCAACTTCAACCTAAGTCTGAAAGGGCACTTGCTTTTATCATTTGGCCCATCAGAAACACTTATTTCTTTAACCCCATTTTCTGCTTTGTCTCCTCCCACTTTTGCCCAAAGTAGCTGCTTTTCATTTACATTGTCTAAATCAGACTATTAGAACTTAGGAATCTCTGGGTAGAGCCCCTGCCTGCCTATGTGTTTATAAAGCATTATGTACACTTACTGCACTCCATAAATAATAACAGTAATCACCCTCTATACAAAATTAGAATATTAGCATATTCAACCATTCTAATATTCTGATTTGCTTTAGTGCTTTCCAATTATCTCATGAAAGCAATGGTATAATGGGCACTACATTATACAGTCTTCCAAAAATGTTATTATATATTCTGGCAGAGATGCACCTGCGATTTTCCTCCACCCACATCTAAGATACAGAGATGACAGGGTAATACTTAAGTTGTATTCATGTTGCAAACTGTTCAAAGTCATCGTCTTTTCAGCTTTTCCACCCAAAAAGCCAGTCAGCATTAAATGTGGTCAAACTCTATGTCCTGAAGAAGTAATTTGAACAAGAAGATGGCAATGTATAATTTGCCCCACATAAAGCACAGCATGAGAATTACAGATTGCCACTCACTTATCACAGGAAATGCAGGGTGTAGGGACATTTATATAAGCTTTAACCATCCATAACTACCAATAGCCACAGTCGTAAGCTGGTTAAACCTCAACTTTGTTGTAAAAAGACCAAACTGCCTCCTACTTCCAAACACAGAGGAAAGAGCAAGGAAATTTCTGAAATGCAATTGATAAACACCTCTCCATTTCTATTAAGCAGCACTGCTGATCTCTTCCTGCAACAAACTTGTCAGGTTGAGGTAATTAAGTTAGTACCACAGTTTAAATCATGAAACAGACAGGTTACATGCCCAAAATACCCATGCCATTTGGAAATATATAGTGTTGAAAGAGCACTATTACATAAAAATGAAAACCTCGCACCATTTTACTATTTAAGAAGGGAGAGCTCCCTGCCTTCTCTGATTTTTTGCCCAGGGGTTTTCTTCTGATGCAGCAATGTTATTTTTATGTGCCAGAATGGAAACCTTGGCCAGAGGCTACTGCTGTCAAAGATTCCAGGTTCTCACGCTGTATTTTTAGTCATCTGAATTAATTGGATAAAGCACCAAAGAGTAAAAATCCCTTTGACACTGCTACATAAATATCTAAGGCATAGTTCCCAGAAAGACCTGCTGGCAGGCCACAGAGCTGACGCATGGGCAAAGGTGCCGGATCTGCACTTTGCCGAATCCTGGCCCTCCACGTTCTCTCCAGCAGAGCAAAACCCATTGATATTTACAGTACATGGAGCTGACTTTGGAGGATGTTACATTATCATTAAACATTATCAAGTCCACCAAAATAATCATTAGGTATGTGTGTCTTCACTTGCACCCTCTTAAAAAAGCAACAACAACAATAAAACTGTCTTTACCTAATTTTTAGATTTGTGGGTAGAAGACTGAAGCAAATGAGAAATGTAAGTCTATTTGCTGTGCTCTCTGGGACATCCCCACTAAAATGATGAAAGGAGAAATGTACAATGTCTGTAGTTGGTCTCTAGCAACTACTTCTAAGTTTTAAACTAGACATCTTCTTAGTTAAAACACCATCAGAAGGCATATACTACTCAGTGCTGGGCAAGGAAAACAATCTATATCAAAGGCATAATATTTAAGGTGGTAAGAGGTTGGTGGGGTTAACGTGGAGAGGACATGTTCCAGTTGGAGTTTAAGCATGCATCCCAGAGGTGTACTTTCAGGAAGGGTGTCTCAGTCAGGATGCAAGATAAGAAAAAGAAAGTACTCTGGGTATTTTAAGAAAGCAGTGATTCAATGTCTCAAAATAGGGGCTCACAAAAATCATTGGAAGAGCCACAGGAGAAAGTTCTGGCAGGAGAGGGTAGACTCCAGAAATAACATGCAAAAAACCCACAGCACTGCACCCCCCAGGCCAGCCATGACCTCCAAGACTGCTACTCTGGAGCTATGAGTTAAAAAATACAGCCCACTGCTGTGGCTGTTTCTGGACATTCAGAAAGCAGCAGACAGCCAATGCAGGGAAATTTTAATTCCTTCGAACTTCTCTGCCAGCAGAAATAGCAAAAGGTAGCAGGAGTATGGCCCCTGCCTCACTTCTGCCATCTGAATCTTACATGAGTGTATCTGAGTTGTGAGATCTACCTTGCGTCCCCAACTTTTTATGAAAGAACTGTGGGAAATGAAGTTTTAGCTTTCCAGCCTCTCCAGCTCTGGAGGGAGATGACTGTTGAGTGAGTCAATGAACAGCACTGAACACCAGTGTCCAAGTAAGAACTTATAGAAATACCCCATTCTCAGACAGAGGGGTTGTTTAATGAAGCTAGACTGTAGCAGGGGATAGGGTAATTTTGAGAATAGTAAATGTCTACCACGCTGATGATCCTCTCACTTCTGTGACTTTGTGCTAGTGTATTAGAAAGAGAATACTAGTAAACCTGAGTGAGCCATTTCAGAGAAACCTTTCCAAGTCCCTAAGCGAGTCCTGAAGCAGCCCCACTATGAGCCTCAGTAATAAGGTATGTACACGTTGAGGAGAGAATCTTCCTTCAAAGAAAACATGGCAGATGTAGAAAAGACTTTGAAGACCATCAGTAAGGAACAGCACCAGCAATACCCCTGGTGGCAGCACGGCAGATCTGCCACAACAGGCCAGCTACACGGCAGAGCACATCCTTGAGAGATGGCACCATTGCTAGCAGCAATAGTGGTTCAGATGACATGTCTCCAGTTTTCAGCCCCCAGGACCAAGCAGGAGCCAGAGAAGAGGGAAACCATGTGCTCCTCAAGGTAGCCAAGTATACGTTTCAAGAAGGAACCCTGTAGAGGCTCAGAAATAATTGGTGCCCATGCGGCAGGGGCTGCTAAACAACCAGATGTGGACATGATCAGTTGTGGACAACAAGCCAAACTGAAAGTAACAATCAAACAAGAGGAAAAAAGTGGTGCCAGATGCCCAGTGTTCCATTTTCCCCATGGAATGGTCCTGGGCAAGGGTCAGGTAGATCAGTGCAGATTTGGGGAGAGGAATGTCTCACTGTTGAGCCCTGAGGAAAAAGCTCCTGACTGTTTATTCACCCATGGATGAGGAGGAGGGAGTGAGGGAAAGGACTGGGAATGGAAAAGTACTGACTGAGAGTTGAAAAAATTGCCTCAGTGAAAACCACCATATTGGGCCTCTGAATGGAGGGAACTGGGCTGGGAATGTAGTCATGCAGGTGAGCATGACTGGCCCCAGGGCCCTACAGGACTCAATTCCCTTCAGAAAACTGCCATGCAGTGGCTGTGCCCCAAGTCTGCTGTGGGGAGGACCCCTCCATCCCCCACCCCATGTGGTCTATCAGTCAAAGTCTCTGTAATTACATAGGGTTGATCCCATATAGGATTTTTGTCCTGGAGCTAGACTCCTAGGGGTGGGGGTGGGTGGGTCACAAGGGATGTTCTTTATGTGGAAGATTAAAGTTCTGTAATAGGACACGGGGGGAGAGTTATATAAATACTGTGTGTATGTGCATGTGCCTATTAGTACCCCACTCTTGTGGTGGTCTACCGAAACAGATTACATATTTTTAGACCATATCCACATGAAGCTATATAAAAAGACATGACATTTTTTAATACAAGACACCTATGAAGAAATGTACTATTCTTTCAAAGCTTACTTGCTTATTAGCTCCCCAAGACTGCCAGTAATTCCCTAAATTATAACAGCTATGTTAACAGTGACTCTGGTGTCTGATTTTTTTCTGGAACTCCTGAAATCTTTTAAAAACAATAACTACAATAATAAGAAACAAAATTAATGAAAAGCTCCAAAACCCAAGCACAAGTAATCTTGAAAGACTTCCAAGGAGGTGGCCATGTCTGCTCATGTGCTTATCACATGTGGTCCCCCTTCGTCTTCTCTGTGACTTCCTGGGCAGCAATGCAGGTTAGGCAAAGGGAAATAGGTCATTCCTCTTAGACTTTTGATGAAGACTCTGTACATTCCTTAGCGTATTTGTGTGTGTGTGTGTGTGTGTGTGTTTTCCTTTCTGGCTGCTACCTGCACGCACTTTTGGAACCCTTTTTCAAGGGAAGTTGATGGAAATGTAGATGGGCATATATCCTGGATTAAAACATAGGCTTTTCTTGTCTTGAGGACTAACAAGAAGATTTATTCACATACTTCTAATTTGGGAACTTTCTTTTAAAACACGGCTAAAGTCCAATTATCTTATTTATTTTTAGTATTTGGCCTATATATGGGACATATGTCATGTTTCTGGCTGCCCACCACTTTCAAACGCACTCCTACTTTTAGGAAATGTTCCACTTTGTAAATTACTATCTTTTCAAGATTAAAAAAGTGTATATCTCACTTGCTCAACTTCCTTTGCAGCTGAAACACCGGCAGGTAACCTGGCACCAGTAATCTCTTACATTCCCAGGAGACATCAGTTCTGAAGTGAGAAACATGAGAAATATCCTCTGTGTGAAGCATTCATTTTACTGGAGAGACTAACAAAGACTTTCAGCTGTTAGAAGAAGCTGTGATGGCAAGGCAAAGTCTTTACAAGTGGAATCGGCACTGGCAGAAGGAGCAGTAGCAGGCAGCCTGGCAAAGTCACGTTATCTTCGCAACAGTGGCCATGCTTCTCCTCTAGCCAACTCTATGGTGTGGTTTAGAAGTGGAATGTTAGTCCTGGGCTTGTTGTTTTATGCTGGGATTATGTTAAATCCGTAGATTAATTGGGAGAGAATTGACATCTTATCAATTTTATCTTCCAACCAACAAATACAATATATTTCTTCTTTTATTTAAATCTCTTAACATTTTTCTCAGCATGCTATATAGTTTTCAATACACAGGTCTTACATGTTGCTTGTCAGTCCCAAATATTTCATAAATTTGGTACTGTTGAAATGTTATTTTTTTAATGTTAATTTCTGATAGTTCATTGCTAATATATAGAAATACATTTGTATATTGGTGTTCTATCCTGAAACTTTTCTAAAACATTTTTGTACATTTTTGTACATTTCCATTGTATTTATCCCACAGCGGATCATGTCAGGTGTGAATAAAAACAGTTTTACTGCTTCCTTTCTTATGTTAATGCCTCTTATTTCTTTTCTTTGCCTGGTTGCATTGGCTAAAATATCCAAATGATGATTTATAAAAGTGGTGAGAATGGATGGCCCTGCTTCATTTCTTACCTTATGGGGAAAGTATTCAGTCCTTCTACATTAAGTGTGATGTCAGCCACAGAGTTTTCATATGTTCTCTTTATCAAGTTGAGGAGAAAATTCAATCAGGAATGAAATTTTTTCAAAACTTTTTCTTTGTATGTTGAGGTATTCATATGGTATTTCTTTTCAGTTTGTTAGTATAATGAGTTATAGTGATAGGTTTTTCAAATGTTAAACCAACCTTGCATTCCTGAGATAAACCTCACTTGGTCACAATATGTTATCTTTTCTTAATATACATTGTTAGATTTGATTTGTTAAGAATTTTGCCTCTATGTTCACTGGGGATATTGCCTTGTGGTTTTCTTTTCTTGCCATATATTTGATTGTGGTATATGGGTCATGTTAATCCCCATAGAATGAGCTAGAAAGTATGCCCTATACTGCAGTTTTCTGGGACAGTTCATATAGAATTGATATTATTTCTTCCTTAAGTGTTTAGTAAAATTTACCAATAAACATTGAGTTTTCTTTTTAAGAAGTACTTTAACTATACATTCAGTTACTTTGATAGATGTAAGGCTATTCAGATAATCTTCTTCTTCTTGAGTGAACATTAGTGGTTTGTATCTTTCAAGGAATTTATTTCCTCACAGCTGTCAAATTTATTGTCAGAAAGTTGTTCGTAATATTTTATTATCTATGTATATCTTTAAAAATCTGTAGTATATTAATTTTTATATTCCTGATATTGATAATTTGTGTCTTTTCTTTTTGTTTCTAATATATATGGCTAAGGGTTATCAACTTTACCTATTTTTTCAAAAACCACCTTTTAGTTTCACTGATTTTTTTTCTTTCGTTTTTCTGTCTCATCTTCTGTTTACTTTTTTTTCTAGTTTTCTTTTTCTAAAAAAATATTTTATTTCTTTTTGGAGTGAAGGGAAGAAGGGAGAAAGAGGGAGAGAAACATCAATATGCGAGAGATACATTAATCAGTTGCCTCTCACATGCCCCAACTGGGGTCCTGGCTTGCAGTCCAGGCATACGCCCTGACTGGGAATCGAACCAGTGACCTTTAGCTTTGCAGGCCAACACTCAGTCTACTGAGCAACACCAGCCTGGGCTTTTTCTAGTTTCTTAAAGTGGAAACTGAGATCAATGATTTTAGACCTTTTTTATTATCTAATATTATAGACAATTAGTGCTCTGAATCTCCCAATAATTCCTGCTTTAATGGCATTGCTCATATTTTTATATTTTATATTTTCACTTCTATTCAATACAAAATATTCCTAATTTCTTTTTGATTTCTTAATTGACTCATGGGTTATTTAGAAGTGTGTTACTTAGTTTCTGAATATTCTGATTTTTTTCAGAGGCTTTTCTGTTATTTTCTCACTTAATTCCATTGTGGTTAGAGAACTTATTGAGACTTTTTTATGGCTCAGAGAACAATTTATATTTGCTAATGTTCCATGTACATTTGAAAGGAATATGTTTTCTGTTGTTATTAAATAAAATTTTCTATAAATATCAATTAGGTCAAGGTAATTTATAGTGTTATTCAAATCTACATCTTACTGATATTCTGTCTACTGTCTACTTGTTCTATCAATTAGATTTCAATTCTCTTATTACATTCATAGATTCATCTATTTTTCCATTCAGTTCTATCAGTTTTTTGTTTCATGTATTTAGAAGTTTTCTTATTAGATACCTAAAAATGTAACAATGTTATGTCCTTTTGATGAATTGAAGTCTTTATCATCATGAAATATCTTAGTTATCCAACTTACTATTCTTTGTTCTGAAGTCTAGTTAGCTTGATATTGATATGACCACTCTAGCTTTTTATAAATTAGTATTAGCATGCTATATCCTTTTCCATCCTTTTACTTTTGGTTAAAAGTAACCAAAAGTGAATTTGTGTCTATTTACTTTGATTTTCTATAGGCAGCAAATAGTTGAATCTTCCTTTTTGAATAAATCTGAAAATCTCTGCCTTTTAATTTAAGGTATTTAAATCCTTTTATTTTATAGTTAGATTTAAATCTACTGTCTTACTACTTGTCCCATCTGCTTGTGCCCTTTTTCTTCATTTCACACATTATTTAAATTAGTAAAATATTTTTATTATTCTATTTTATCTCTTTTGTTAACTTATTAGATGTAATTTTAGTTTGTTATTTTAGCAGTTGCTTTAGGTGTTCTAGTATTTATCTAGTATTAACTTACTGTTATATACATCTTTAACTTATCTTTAACTTCAAGTGAGGCCAACTACAACACATATTATAAAAGAACCTTACTTCAGCCCCCTTATCTTTTGTGCATTATTGTCAAACATTTTATTTCTAATAGGTTTTAAATGCCATGATGCATTATTATTGCTTTTTTCTGTAGTTAGTTGCCCTTTGCAGAGATTTAAGTAAGCAGGAAAAAGGCTTTTTATATTACATACATCGTTACTGTTTTCAGTGCTCTTCATTCTTTTGTGTACATCTGTATTTCCCTCTGGTATTTTCATTCTTTCTGAAGGACTTCCTTTAACATTCTTGTACTGTGTCTCTGTTGGCGATGAATTCTTTCAGCTTTTGTATCTGAAAATGTCTTTGCTTCATGTTTGTATTTATAAGTTATTTTCACTGAGAATAAAATTCTCAGTTGACAGTTTTTCTTCCAGTCTACTTTTGAGATCTTGCTCAACTGCCTTTGTACTTGTTTTAGTTTTTTAAAAAAATTTCTGTAATCCTATGTTTGCTCCTCTCTTCTTAATATGTGTTTTTTCCCTATGACTCCTTTCAAGATTTTTCTCCTTTTCATGGTTTAGAGAATTTGGTTATTGGGTTTCTTAATTCCTTAGCGAAGTTGTCTTCTCCTCCTCCTCTTCCTCCCATCTTCCTCCTTTCCTTTCACTTTGTCCCATTGAATTTCACTAATCATCATGGATATATCATGTTTTAGTTTTCTTCAAAATTGAAAAAATTTCAGTTACTATTTCTTCAAATATTTTTCTGTCTCAACTTACCTGTTTAATAATTATTTCTTCTATAATGTCTAATTTGCCAATAACCCTATCAGTGAATTTTTTCATTTCTGAGATTTTAGTTATTAAGAAGTATGATTTGGGTTTTATTTATATCATGTCTCTACTTATTTAATCTTTCCTCAAGCTTTTTGAACATATGGCATACAGTTATAATAATTGTCTTAATGTCTTTGTTCGCTAAGTCTAGCATATGTTTCCACTCTAGGTCCACTTTGATTGGCTCAGTTTGTATTTTCTTCATAAATCACATTTTCCTGCCTCTTGGTATGCCTGGTAATTTTGCACTGAAGGACAATTTTTAAGAATTTTACCTTGTTGGGTGCCGAGTATTTTTTTATATCTGTACATCTTCTTAAGCTTTGTTTTTGAATGCGTTAAGTTATTGTGAAACTGATTTGTTTGAAGTGGCTTTTCTGATTTGAGGAGCAGGTTCAAAGTAGTCTAAGGCTAATTATTCCCCACTTCTTAGGCAAGATCTTCCTGAGTGTTCTACCCACTCCTTCATTATGAGTTTCCCATTATGTTTCCCTTTTTGACTGATAGCATAGACATTATTTCATGCCCCATGTGAATAACAAGTATGTTCACTCTGATCTCTTCAGATTAAATCATCTCCCCTGCCTCAAATAGTTTTCTTATGTGCATGTATTTATCAGTAGCCTATAGAATATGGAATACCATATTTTTCAGACTATAAGATGCATGTCCCACGCTGCATGCCCCCCCCCTGCCCAATTTGGGAGGAATAATGGTTGCTAATGCTGCCGTTGAATTCTGTTTACATTAACATTGGTGAAATATTATGTTATTTATGTTATTAAATATTTTACCACATTTTTTGTCTCAAAAAATTTTTTTCTATTTTCCTCCTCTAAAACCTAGGTGCATCTTATGGTCCGAAAAATGTGGTAGCCATTTTCTGGAGATCTCTGGAGTTCCCTCTTTGTACAGCATTCTCCTCTCTGGTATTCTGTTCTGCAAACTTTAGCAGACTTTACATCCCCAGATTCCCGACTCCATCATGCATAATTCTCACCTTATTCCTCAGGGAAAACTGTCCTTCATTGGCTGATATCTAATGTCTGAAAAACTATTGTTTAATATGGTTTTTTAAAGTTGTTCCTGCAAGGAAATAATGCCTGTTACTCCATCATGACCATAAGCAGAAGTCTGTAGTCAGTCTATTGAATAATGCATGCTGACTTAGAATTCCTTTGCAAAGATTTCTTGACTCTTTCTAGGAGCCTCTAAGAGGCATCTCATATATGTCTTCCACAATTACCTGTGCTGCTCCATCAAGGACCTATCTCACCTGTGACAATCCCAATAAAAATCCCAAAGGTATTTTTATAGATATCAGCAGCTGATGTAAAATTTACATGGAAAGGCAAAAGAAAGAGAAGAACCAAAACAATTTGAAAAATTAGAGCAAAGCTGGAGGCCACATATTACCTGACCTTAAGTTTCACTGTAATAAGACAGTGAGATATTGATTCAAGAATAGGTGAATGGAATGAGAGATAAAGTCCAGAAATAAACTCATGCAAGTATATTCAGTTTATTTTTGACAAAGGGGCAAGGAAATCTGATGATTAAAGAATCATCTTTTCAACAAATGTTGCTGGAAAATTAGACATACAAAGATGAAAATATGTCTCACATTCTCACAAAAATTAATTCAAAGTGGATTATAGGTCTAAACATAAGATATAAATCAATAAAACTTTTATTAAAAAACAGAAGAAAATCTCTATGACCTTGATTAAGCAAAGAAATCTTAGTTTTAACACTAAAAGCACAATCCATATGAGAAAAATTGATGACCTAGTAAAATTAAAAACTTCTGCTCTGTAAAAGCCACTGTTTAAAACATGAAAAAATAAGCCATAGACTGGGGGAAAATATTTGCTAGTCAAACATCTGAAAAAGAACTATCTATCCAAAATATATAAAGAATTCTTTTTTAAAAAAGATTTATTTTATTTTATTTTTTAGAAGGGAAGAAAAGGAGAGAGGGAGAGAAACATCAATGTGTGGTTGCCTCTTGTGCATCTCCTACTGGGGACCTGGCCTGCAACCCACGCATATGCCCTGACTGGGAATCAAACCAGCGACCATTTGGTTCACAGGTTAGCCCTTAATCCTGGGTAGGCTAGCTACAACACCCAGGGTAAAGAATTATTGAAAATCAACAATTAGACAAAAAACTCATATAAAAATGAGCAAAATATTTCAAAAGTTACTCCACCAAATAAGATATAAATAAGCATTTGAAAAGATGATCAGCATTACTAGTCATTAGGAAAATGCAAACTAAAACCAACACATGCTACCCACTATTCACCTATTAGAATGATGAAAAACAGATAAATTCTAATAATACCAATCCTGGTAAGGTTGTAGAGCAAATGGAACTTTCATACACTTATGATGCTGATGCAAAATGGCACAACTTTGTCAGTTTCTTACAAAGTTAAATATACATTTACCATGTGACTTAGCAATCTCACCCCTAGGCGGTGCAATTGAAGTGAAAACCTATTTACATGCAAATGCCTGTTTGTAAAAGTTTATACTTTATCCTTAATCATCAAAAACTGGAACAAACACAAATGTCTTTCAGCAGAGTAGTAGAAACACAATTGGCGATGCCTCCATGTAACAGAACACTAATCAGCAAAAAGAAAAAGGGGTTGGGGTGTATACATTGCTGATGTAAGTAATAAGATGGATGAATCTCTTATGCATGGTGCCAAATGAAAGTAACTAGACACAAAAATGTAAAGAATGAATGACTCCGCCCTGGCTGGGTAGCTCAGTTGCTTAGAGTGTTGTACTGATATACCAAGGTTGCAGGTTAAATTCCAGGTCAGGGCACTTACAAGAATCCACCAAAAAATGCATAAGTAGAAAAACAAATCAATGACTCTCTCTCTCTTTTATCTCTTTTCTTCTCTCTACCTCTTCCTCTCTCTGTCTAAAAATCAATTTAAAAAGAATGAATGCAGACAACTGTACTTGAACAACAAAAAAATAATTTAAAATAAAGAAAGAATGATTCAATTTATGTGATATTCTGGCAAAGTAAAAAGATCAGTGGTATCTAGTGATTAGGACTTGGAGGACAGACAGACTACAAGGGGCAAGCATGAGGATATTTTGGAGGATGATGGAACTGTTCTGTTTCTCTATTGTGGTGATGATTTGTGGCTCTTTACATTTACCAAAAACTCATAAAACTATAAACCAAAAAGAGTGAAGACTACTATATGTAAATTAAAAAATAAAATTTAAAAACCTATATACTGAACATTGAAACACCCACTTCTTTTCCATGACTCAGCTCCAAAAATTTAAGCAACTAGGCATATTCCCCAAGGCTGGAGACTGGAGAACCCTCTTTTCTTGAGATATAAAAAGATTGAGTGGAGGATGAGGGAACATTTGCATTTGCTGACATTTGATAATACTCACTGAAACAGCTGGGCCTCTGCTATGAGACTTTCATGAAGCCCTAGTAGATACGTCCTCTTGCACATCCACATATTCCAAATAGCTTTCTAATATAAAGAGGTGTCCAAGAAGCCTAGGCATTCAGGGGAAGTGAGATAATGCAGAATGTTGAGAACAATTTTCAAACCTCTACTTAATATCTTCAAAGAGCTAAGAGAAGATATTGACTCCATAAAAAAATAGTAAAGAATAACCAATACTTGAAAATTAAAAATTAAGTACAAAAAAACATCAGAAGGATTAGAAGTTGAGGACTAAATCTCAGAAAGTAGAACCTAAGATGAAAAAATATAAAATAGGAAAGGAAAATTCTGGAAAGTTGCATGATTGATTTAAAATTTCACAAACAAATAATAGGTGATAAAATAAAAAGGAGAAAACAAAAACAGGGAAGAGGATATTTGATCAATAAAAAATAAAAAAATATTTCCTAGAAATAAAATAACGAGCCCAGCAAAATAAATAAGAAAGGACGGACCTAAGTAAAGCAAAGTATGGTATTATGAATTTTAAAAATGCCAAATATTTTTTTATTCCAAAATGCTTCCAGAGAAAAAGACTTGCTATATCCAAAGGATAAAGTATCAGAAAGACATTAGACTTCTTATCAGAGACATTGGGAGCTTAGAAGACAATGGGGCAATACCTACAGAACTGTGAAACAAAAATTAGGATCCGTATGCAGCCAACCCATCAAAAGCACAAAGGTGATATAAACACAGTTTTAGATATTTGAGGTCTCAGAAATGCTACTTGCCAAATTCTCATTCACTTTCTCAGGAAACTACAGGATGATGTTATGCAGCAAAATAAGAGAATAAGCAAGTAAAACAAACAGCAAATCTAAGGAACAGGGACCTGATACAGGAATGGAAGCAATGGGATTCCTAACATGCTCTCTGCAAAAAGCTAGATTACATCACTCAGATTGGAAAAGAAGGGTAGACGGATTCAAGAAATATGTCTCTAGGAGAAAACAAATTGGAATGGATAGACTACCTGCTATGCTTTACCATGTGTAAAAATATTTAAAGTAGTATCACAGGTGTTGGGGCTTTTGTGAAGAATTTGAGAAGAATTTGTAATAGATTTTTTAAAAAAGTAGCAAATGAAATTAAAGCTAGTGTCAACTCCAAGAAAAACAAAAAGTTTCAATAAAAAAAAAGAAGAAAATGCAACCATAGAATGAGATTTTGCTTGGCAGTGTATAAAACTTTCATAGCCATTAAAATGTAACATTGATTATTGATTTTATTATAGTGGTATTTGATTATATCTGGGAGGGTAGAGGAATGAGGAAGTTGAAGGGTAGGATAGTTTCATAAGAGCTCCGAATGTTCATCCTTCATACCACGAAGTCAAAAGACAATATTTAGAATTTGAAAATCAGAGTGAGAGTAGTATTTAGAATTATATAGGTAATTATCAGAAGAAATAACATAAAGAAATAAAGAGGGTGCTTCTGAGAAACCCAACTGATCTGTTGAAGCAAAAAAATACTGTTTTTAAAAGATGTGCAAATTTTTTTAAATTTCATGCATATTTTCCTTTGATAAAAATAGAATTTAAACATTTTAACTGTGATTGGCTATTGTGAGAATGTCAGTCAGAATGGAAGGCAGCAGGATAATATTTCAGGAGGAAAAGGAGGCTGTTTTCTGTTTTTCAAATCTGCCCAGAGATAGAGCTGTGAGTTTCTCAGGAGGAAAACAAGCACAGCGTGATTTTTAAGTTTCAGGTCTTTTCTTATAAGATTATTTTCTTTAAAGGAAGCAAAGGATAAGAACTCCTATATTTTAAAGTTTTCTTTTTAACTCATTTTCTTTACTGTGGTCTTTTAAATAGAATGTTTTTTCTCCCAACATAAATAGCCACCCGACTCTTTAATGACAGTAATACTTTGCTGCCCTAGACAGCTGACCTCCAGTCTATATAATAAGATTGGCCCTGACATTATGAAATTGACATAACTATCGCTATAGACAGGAAAATGTGAAATCATATTTTAGTAAAGGCAGCTTGGCTTTTCAAGAAAGAACTCAGCCGTCATGCCTCCCAGAATGGCATCTTGAGGCTGAAGTCCCACACTCAGGGCCATGATGCTCCAGCACAGCCTTGTATGAGTGACTGGTTACGTGGTCATTTTTATAGAATCCAGAAAAATTGATCAAGGTGCTACAGGGCTGGCCTAAGATACCTCACACCCGCAGGACAGTAACTGATAAAATAAAGCAAGTCTGTGAAGGTCTCCATTCCTTTGCTCATTTCCTCTCAGTTCCCTCTCATTCCTTGACTTTTCCCCTTGTTCAGTCCCCATAATCCAACTAAAGTTCTTTTCACCAAAAAAAAAAAAATGGTTAATGTGACATGGGCAGGCCCCAGCTGCAGCTTGTAAGTGACACCAGGTATGCTACCAATAAGAAAAGGTGGGGCTTGATTTCTTGACAGAGAAGTCTTCACCTCGTGAAATTTCAAATAACCATCAGTAGTTTCTTGTTTGTTTTGTTTTATTCTGTTTTATGATCATAGAACAAACTAAATTCTGAAACTGTCCTTTTACAAAAGCAAAATGTCACAGGGGAGAGAAAAGAGCTCGAAAAGCCTACAAGGGTCTTTAGAAACAATGAAGGAGGATGTGACAACTTAAAATGAGATTGTTTCTGCTTTGAGGCAGCATACTACCAAGGAGTTCTTAAAAGCATGTTTATTGCTTAGCTAGGTAATGCTCTTAAAAACCTCACAATATATAGCACCACACTGCACCCAAAGGAATAAGATCAGCTGTGGCTAAACATGAAGAGAATTCTTTATCATTTGCAGGAGAAGGAATTTTCTTTGAGTTACAGCACTGAAAATAGAGCCAGCTTATTGTCATTGGTTTCCTCATTTTAAGCAAGATAGTGTATTTCTGAGAAGTTGAGTGAAACAAGGAACCTTTTTAAAGTGTGGATACTTAGAAAAATAAAAACAGAGTACCTTAAAGTAGATAGAGAAGAAAGTCTAAATTATTCAATGAGTTATATCTTTTATTCTTTAGTCTTCGACAGCTCCACTGGAACCTCACTGGGATATTCCATGCCCTAGATTAGAATTTGTTAAACTATATCCAAAAAGGCATAGTTACTGAAATATCTACCTGATAAATTATTCTCACTTATGAGTACATCTTATAAATATCATGCTTCTTGGACTTTCCTGGGACAATTCCAATATACATTTATTTTATTCTTTTCTATAATGGTGGCACATTCAATATTTAACCAAATGTGTGGTCTCATATTATTCATTTTAGAGATTAGAAAAGATGTATTACTAGACCATGTGTTCTGATTTTAAGTTTATAAAATAAGTTCACAATGAACCCTCAAAAAATATTGTAGTGACATTCCACTATACAATACTCAGGGATCTGAGCTAATTTAGCTTAGGTTAACAAAATCATTGGAATGTAAAAGGTAATGTAATTTCTTCTTCTCTTTTGGATAGGCAGTTACATCTGAATGATTCCAGACTAATTAGAATTTATCTTATTTCTGAAGATGGTCAGAAAAGCAGATAAACATACATCTTCCATTGCACCCTCCCTCTCTGAATGCACAGCTATCTTCTGGATGAGAGAAAGAATAAAATTCTAGACCTAGTCATCCCACACCTGTGGTGAAGCCTGTTTGCCCCATATCTAACTGGTGATAGGGCCCAAATGCTGTTTTTTTCCTAAACCATTACTGAAGTCAGCAAAAATGACTATATATCATACTAACAAATCGTCACAATGTAAGAGACCTTGCTTGTATTGCTTACCCTATAATTTCTCTTACCTAATCTTCCTCTCACTGGTTTCCTCACTGCCAGTTAACCCTCAGGATCTCTAGAACTCTCAGTGCCCAGTAAATAAGCTCCATGATATCACTAACTTAGTCTCTGAACACTTACTTCATCTCCCTCCTTAACTGAAATCTGTCTCTACTATAAAGGGTCCTGCTTACTCACCAGCCTTAGCCACTGGACACTGTTCTCTCCCAACAGTGTTGTTGCAAGGTCAGGAGGTAGAGAGAGCATAACTTCTCTATGTTTATGTAAAAATGCCTTCCTTTCATGCCACCTTATTACGCCACCCTCTCCCTCCTCCTTATGTTTATTTCTGAGCTCCTGATAACTTCTCATTCATCAATGACATCTGGCTCATGTCCTCACTTTCTATCCCTAGTTTTGCCATATTGTCTATTGTTAATGTAGATGACACATTCAACACCTAAGCTCCAATGATTTTCACCTCTAATCCTCTGCAATCATACATTAGCATGGCCATATCACGGATCTTGTGGTCATTTACAAAAATAACTCTGAAGTCTTCAACTCCAATTTTCTACTCTGACCTAACTTACTCTTCTAGGTCTTTCTTGATCTCAAGTTACTGACTATCTGAAGTACTGCCTCACTAGCTTAGTCAATTTCCTTGCAACCCAACCTTTTTGCAGCAATGATTGGACTACAATACTGGATTTCAACTACGATACACTTTCTCTAGTTCTGTACTCAGATGAATAAATCCTTTTAGAACTGCAGCTTCAAGCCATTTCAAGGTCACAATCTTCTACCTCAGCTGTGCCCTTAGTCTCACCACCAGAAGATCCTATAACTTAACATTGGTCAGTTCCCAAACTGTCATTTCAGACCAACTTTACCCTCCTCTTTACATTTCCCGAGCACTCTCTCTAATCATCTTTCATTTCCTCAGAGTCGGTATACAGACTGGTGTTTTACCACTTAGAAAAAATTAAAGCTATCTGATATGACTTTCCTTAATTTTTTTCTTCCCTTTCTAAATTGTAGCTTCTCTCACACTCACTCTTACCTCGTTTTCTCAGATCCCAGGCAGTAAGCTACCATCCATGGCCAACTTCTGGAGCTGTACCATTGATCTTATCCTTTTATGCCAACTTTAGGGCCCCGAGCCCTCAGCCATTTTCTGTGTACTTGCTACCTACAGAACAAAGTCCACACTTCTTATCATGGCTTGTTCCAACTTCATTTTTGTCTCATCGACTCTTCTGTGTTCTAGAACTGTACTAACCAACATACTACACAAAGCCATATTTGGCTATTTGCATTTAAACAAATTAAAATTAAATAAAATTAAAATTCGGTTACTCAATAGCACTAGCCATTCTTCCAGTGCCCAATAGCCACATGTGGCAAGTGCCTTCTATATTGGACAGCACAGACATAGAGCATTTCTATAATTGAGGAAAGTTCTCTTAGACAGCACTAGTCACCTTTACTGCAAGTCTTGCCCTTCTCCTAAAAGACCAAGATTTTTTAGGTCTGGACCTTTGCACAAAGGTGTCACAGTATTTCTATGTCACAGTGTCTAACTGGCAATAGTGTCCAATGCTGGCAACCTATACACATTATTATGTGGACATCCACTTCCAGAAACAACTTTTGTTGATGTTGAGAACTGGCGGTTTATAGTGAGTATTGTACCTTTACAGCACCCATGTGTTCTTTTCTCTCTGAATAGAAGTGGAGACTAGAAGATGTACTGCTACCAGAGAGATGGAACATTTAGGTTCAAGGGAGCATTTTGATCATACCCTGCCAATTTTCCCAAATCTCCATGTAATTAACAACCACTGTCACTAGAAATAGAGCAGTCATCTAACCCTCAAGCTTATTACAACTTCTCCTTAGAAAATTTTTTTCAATTTGAAAAGAGAACAACAATAAACTACCTAATTATCTTGTTTGAACCCTTGTTTTATGTGCATCAAAATCATTAAATTGTCATGCAGCAGAGAGAACATTGGACATTCAGACTCAACACTGTTTTAGGAAAAGCTTAAAAGAAGTTGCAGTGAGAAAGAGTATAAAAGTGATTTGTTTAATTTTTCTATTTTTTATACTTAGAAGATCTGCTTTTCTGTACTATAGATAACTCTAGATAACTAGATAACTCTAATACAGAAAGAACTAAGTAAATAAAATCTCCATATAAATCCAAAAGGAGTGATTTTTTAAAAACTCTAATAGCCCCTTAAATTAGGCATTTGCTGTATGACTTGATTATTTCATTTGAAGTGAATTCCTAAAAGAGCAAAAATAGCCATATTTTCATACCATTATAAAACACACCCCAAAACAAATATGAAGTTTGTGATAACTACTTCTCAATGTGACTATGCTTCATAAATAGTAGGACCTAAGTAAGAGCTGGGAGCCTGGCTCTGCCTTCCCTGCCTGTGAGATTGGGAGGCTTCAGCTCTTGGGTGTCCTGCTCCTGTGTGAAGTCAGCATCAGAGCACATTCTCTCTTAGCTCCTTTTCGACTGTAAAAGCAATAGCATTGCTGGGTTGTGGGTAGGGGAAAGGTACTTTTTAATACAATAAGTATTTTCTCAATTTTATGTAAAAAGCAATGTAAATCCAGCTTTAAGTTTCCCTCCCCTACAAGATTGCCTTAACTCTTTCAGCACTTAATTCTTTCTGTATAGAAATTCTGGAGTGTTCACCACCTAAAATTAGAGAAATAAATATGAGTGCAATGCATCTACAGAACAGTTTATGGAGATGGGAAATGGTGGAGTGTGAGAGGAATAGATCGCAAGAGAAGTAACTCAGGCTGGTGTGACCCCATTAAGACCAGTGGGCATAGTCTTCTGTCTTCAAATGAGACATTTGCTCTTAGCAGTCCATAGCACTTCTCTTTGTTCACTTTAGTTCATTGTTTATATAGAGGCACATTTCTAGCATGAAATACTCTTTTTAAATATTACAAATGTACAAACATTACTCGTAAACGTAAATTCAAAAACATCTAGTTATTTCAATATCTTTTTAAAGAGTGTAGGCTCCACATGCAGGAGCTCTATAATATCTACAAGTTTCATCTTGATATTTGAGAACAGAAGGTTACATATGAAATGGTGCTCCACTTTACTATTTTTCAGTATTATGGTGATAAATGAATGGAGAAAAGGACACACTCCAAGGTGGAAGAGAGATTATATTTTTCTTCTGCAGATATGAAACTTTTAATTATTTTAAATGTGATTTAGTCAACTTGGGACCAGTCCACCTCAAAGTAAATAAAAAGAAATGAAAATTAATGATAGAATGGTTCAGTGACCAAAAAAATTGAAATCATTACAAATAGAGTATAAAAACCTCTCTAATTTAAGCAGCTGCAACTTCTGGTGTTAGAGAGAGTGTGTGAGTGTGTGTTCAGTTAAAATATCATTTTTTTCTTTATTTTTCAAAGTATATTTTTTCTTTGAAGACAAAAATAAAGGTTATTTTAATGTACCTTGTAGATATATATATTCTTTAAAAGGCATTTTATACCACACATTTATTTAAAGAGCAATTATGCAAACTGAGCTCATGACATGACACACTCCAGTTCCTGCTACTTCAAACAAAAATAAACAAAGAAGCCTATTTTGCTTTGAAATGATTCTGAATTAACATGCAAAAGCAAGTCTAGCTTTCCAAACTGATTGGTGAATCCATAAGTTTATGCAGCCTTTATATTTTGCTAGTTTTTGCAAAGGGTCCAAGATCCAAAGAAGCAAAAGTAAAATTTGTCATTTTGAAAATTATCACTGTATGTGCAAGGACAGAAAAAAGCAAAATTTATAGACTACTACTAAATATCTATTCATATTGCATTTATTAAATAAGTTACAATGCCAGTTACTACACCATGGAACACTACCCCACCATTCAAAGGAACAAGCTGAATAAGATGATCGGTCAAGGATAAGTGAGTATACTAGTAAATGTTTTTAACTGTGGAACTGTAGACTAATATTTTTCATGAAAATGCTAATGTATTATTATAGTATAGGTTATATACATGTATATTTGTGTATGTGTGTGTGTATAAAATACGAAACTGATTAGGCATCAGTTTTTAGCTGATAACTGATGGTTATCACTGGGAGAAGGGAGTGAGAATAAAGGAGAATTTCATTTCTCATATATTTCTATATGATATTTTTAACACGATATATTATTTTTATCAATCCATTAAGCTGATAGTGGACAAAGAAAGTTATAATACCAACCATGTTCTTCTTACCTTTTCCTGGACTGATAATTATCATAGCTACACATTTTTTCTTGCTTTGTTATATGTATTTGTATGTATTAACTAGTTTTCTATTTTCTCTTTTTCCACTTCTATTTGTATGAGGTGGTAGTTAACTGGAACTTAGTTTTGAGGTTATCGGATACAAAAATAGATTTGTGACTGAACTAGAAAAGGAATAAACATCTTCAGGGATGGGTACAGTGTTTAATGAGATTCAAGTCTTTTCTTTGGTGAGTGGATATATTTTATTTGTAGGACGCATCAATGTAAAATGTTAGGTAGGAGTAAATTGTTGCTGTGGTGGCTTCTGGGGAGACTCCATGTGCACAAAAACTTGTTCGTGGATATTGAGTAGGCAAACGCTTAGACTGTGATAGATTGTTTGACTCTCTCAACTCCTAGTTCATCCTTTTTTTTTCCTAGGAGTTTAGCTTTCTAATCTAAAACCTGCATTCCTCAGACTATTGCACTAAGATTCTGGGTATAAATTTGTTTCTGCCAGTTAGACATATTTGCATGAGCATTTTTGAAGCCAGTAGGAGTTACGCCATCTTTCTGCAATAATGTGGACAGATAAGCAAGCTGGAAAACGTGAGTTTGCAGTGGCCATACTTCATAATCCACTGTCAGTCCCCGGCTCCGCAGGTGTGGATGGCAGTGACCGTGGTGGTAGCAGTGGCGGCAGGGATCACCTAGTCCCAGGATCGCATCGAAACTGAAGTCAACGTTCCTTCAGTGGGGAACGTTCACCCTTCTAGCACTGATGATTATTTTATCGACAACTTATTTTTCATTAAATCTTTTTATGATTGGAAAACCTAGAGTATAGTATTTCCTGAATTAAAGCCTAATTAATATATAACCCTAGAGATATACTTGCACATGTTCAAAAAAAGGCATGTAAAAGGATGCTCATTTCACTTCAACATTGTTTTCAATAGCTCCAAAACAATTATCTACATATCTAGTAATAGGAGAATGAATGAGGAAATTATAGAACATTTATACTATGAGGCACAGCAGTGAAAATGAGTGAGGTAAACTGATACATGTTGACATGAAAAAAGCTCCAAGTTTTGTCTGTCAGTTTTAAGAAAAGACATGATTTGTGCTATCTTAAACCATTTATTCTAAATATTGGATATGCCATGGTTTGGGTAGTATATGTGCTATGCATCACTGTATACTTGAAAGGATTTATACCAAATCCACAATAATAGTGATAACTTTTTTGGAAAGCGCTGGCATTGTCAGTGGTGATAAAGGAAGACTTAAATTTTATGTACAATGACTGAAGTTTTAAAATTAGAATATATCCCTGTATTACTTGATTATTTAAAAATTAAATTTTTGAATAATAATAATTATTGATGTATGTGACAAGTAAAGCAATTACAAATATTTTAACATAACAATATATAATATGTTAAGATAACCTAGAATAACCTAGACCACTGGATATGTAACTTTCAAATCACTAGAAAAAAAGGATACATAGTAAAGAGATAATTTTACAGGGAAATATAGACTACCAAAATTGCCTCAAGAACATAGCAAGTTTCTTAGAAACAAACTGAAAAAGAATTTTAAAAGTAAAAAGAAACATTCTATGAAAAATGTCTCTCTATTCATTAGGGGTTTAAGTCCTATGCTATCTGCAGAATTATGAAAGATAGAAAAATGAAAATATTCCCCAGTTAATTTTATGAAGTTTGCATTGCCCTAAAGTTAAAAATGAACAAGAAAAACATAAGACATAAACAAATAAAGATAATATTGTTAATAAATATAGTTGTAAAAATCTTCCTAGATATTAATATATTAAATTCAACACTATATTGATTCCGAAGTTGAATTATTTCTAAGAATTTGTAAATGGGTCAACTTTAGGAAACCTGCTTATGTAATTCGTCACTCAAATGGGTTAAGTGAAAAACATCAGGTGAATATTATTGCTATATAAGATACATGATAAAATTCAATATACAATCATTAGGGGGAAAATTCTTAGCAAAGTAAAGAATAAAAGGATATTCTTTTACTGTGATAGAGTAACTATTAAAAACCAATAGTAAATATTATAGCTCACAGTAAAACATTACTGGCACTCCCCCTAAAGCCAAGATTAAGACAAAGATATCAGCTCTTAAAACTATATACTACATCATTCTGAAATTATTAGCAATAATATAAAAAGAACTGGGTACAAATTTATAAAATGAGACAAAACTGAAGTTTTTGGCATATATGATTTAGCACTAAGAAAATACAAGAGAAACAACTCAAAACATAATAGAACTAATAACAGGTCAAAGGTAATCTGAGTGCTAAAGATTCAAAGTAAACATAAATCTCAATAAATTTCTTATGTGCCAGCAAAAAAAAAAAAAAAAAGAAAAATGATCTCACTCACAATAGCAAAAATAAGATAAATGGCCTAAGCATGAAATATTCAGGGTCTATATGGAAGAAACAACAATTTCCTGGACAATAAAAAGACAAATGAATCCTGAATTAATGGAGAAACATTAGATATTCCTTAAGATTCTATCTTAAAATCATTCAATTCTCTAGTCTGTAAATTTATTTTCAGAACATAATTGCATCCTGTTTGAAAAACTATATTTTAAGCATTACATAGTTACAGAACAGTATGGGAAGTACAATACAATGACCTATTTTATTTTGAAGTAGTTGAGAGTACATTGCTTTTCTGTTTCCCCATCTCCTAAAACTTTACTGTGTTTTTTCTACAAACAACAATGGTCCATCTAATAGTTATGTAACCATTAAAACTAGGAAATTATTATTGATATATTACTTATATTACTGCCACTAATCATTAAAACCCATAATCGAGTTTCATCAATTCTTTCAATAATTGTTTATTATAAAAAATATTTAGTTCAGAATCATTATAGCATTAAGTTATGTATCTTCCTTACTCTTTCCTTGACTTTCATGTCACTGATATTTCAGAAGACTATTGCCCAATTGTTTTGTAGAATGTCCCTGAATTTGG